>JAOUZG010052488.1:0-27033 GCA_026289955.1 Argiope argentata | reverse complement strand
TGTGTGTGTGTGTGTGTGTGTGTGTGTGTGTGTGTGTGTGTGTGTGTGTTACAATTCAGACTAAATTTAGTCCAATCCATATAACATTTTTTTATTATTAAAAAAAGAGAATTTTCTGAAACTTTCTATAATTTTATAATTTTTTAATATTCTTAAGTTTAAATGTAGTTTTATTTAACAATTTTAAAGCCTATGATAGCATTTTTCACCAACAAATTAATATATATTTTATTCTAAGCATAAACGGGTTAAACTAGATACATATGGCTTTTATATATGCATATTAAAATTTGGAAGATGAGTACAAATTTAAAAATAATTAAAACCTCAAAATACCTGTGTTCATTTTATTTCAGGGACATCCTAGGTTAGTAAATGCATTATCAAAATTGTATTCCCAACTTGTTGGGAGAGAAATAAATCCACAGAAGGAGATACTTGTTACAGTTGGTGCCTATGAAGCATTATATTGCACAATGCTTGGACTTGTAAATCCTGGTGACGAGGTATGAAATTTAAAGTTTTATTACTGTTATTATTTAAAATGAGAAGGCAACTTTTAAGTAAACATTTACTGTGAAAGGATTTTATTGAACTATTTTTGTATTTATTTTTTTATTTCATCTTTTATGTAATAGATTATAATTTTAATTAATTATAATTCAAACTTTCACATAAGGAAAAACTGAAAAAATATATTAATGTTGAGTTAATTCATGTGTAATATGATCATATTGTATTTGAACATAATTTTATTCTAAATTCAATCAATATCTTAGTATTAAAAATGTATTTGAAATAAAAATTAATTCCATAGAGCTATTATCATAATCTTAATTTGTTTTCACACATATATCATGTTTTGAAGCATAGATTGTTATAGTACCTTTGCATTGTCAATTTGACTCTGAAACAAGATTTCTTGTTTTTTCCCCCTCTCTTTTTTCCCCTTTTCTTTTCTTTCCTTCTTTTTTTTTTTTTTTTTGCTCTAAATTTATTTTATTATTCTTTTGTTGGCCAGTTATTAAAGCATAAGTAGTTAATTTAATTTTAGTGAACTTGATTTCTTCTTTTGTTAAAAAGGTCATTTTTAATTTATTTTAATTTTAGGTTATAATCATCGAACCTTTCTTTGATTGTTATGAACCCATGACAAAAATGGCTGGTGGTGTACCTGTCTTCATTCCTTTGCGGCCAGTAAGTGATCTTCAAATGCATTTTTTTGAATTGCAGTCTCATGACACAAATTTTTGCTCATGAGCATCTCTCATGTACTAATGTTATTTAATTTATTCCTGATTCAATTTTTTTTCCAAGCCTATTTTCACTAATACTGCTCCATACATTGTTAGATTAATTAAATGGTAGCTTGTTCAGTTCTGTGCAAATGATGGTTTATTCCAAGTTTATTTTAAGAAGAAGACATTATACCCTCCAAGGCTCCTGATTCCTGAAAAATTTTGGAATTATATGTTCTTGTTTCCAACTTCGAAATATTTTATTCATTTAATCTGGCAGTTTAATGCATAATGTCAAATTAAAACAAAATATAAAAGCTTTTGTTTCGTTTATTTCCATAAAAGCATTCAAAGATTTGCTTTTCAAATCATATCTATTTTGGAATTGAGCATAAAGTGATTTAAATTTAGGTATTTTAAACTGTGAATTTATAATTAAAACACTAGAGAATAAAAAAAAATCCATTTTTCTTTGAAAGTTTTTGGGATACTACAATTTTTAAGCTATTGCATTATATCAGCCATATTGATATTTAGAATATACACTTGTATAACCTATAATTTACTGTAACATGTTCAATTTTATTTATTTATTTTTGTGAAATTTTCTTTTTTGCTGATAAAATCACTTGAATAGCAAACATTTAAAAGACATAAAAAAAATCTGCAAAATTAATATTATCAACCAGTATACAAAGTGATCTATATTAAGAAGTAAAGTGTCTTCTCTTTAAATTGCATTTATTAAAGAAAAAAAGGCTGTGTAGTGACATGGTAGTAAGGCCTGGGCTTCAGAACCAAAGGTCTCGTGACTTGATTCCATTGAAAAAACAACATAAAAGTGGCAATCCAATTTTCTAAGCAAAATCCATCCAGGCAAAATGTCTTCCAGCTGTTATGGTGTACAGGAGGGGGGAGGAAGCTCAGGTGTTGTCCTTGTCATCTGACCACAGTTCAGACTTTTGATGTTCATTCTAAAATAGCTTTAGTGTTGCTTTAAAACTGGACGTTAATGTAACTAAACTAAAATTATTAAAAAAAAATTTTTTTTGGTAGATTGTGATAAGATTTTTTTTTAAGCATATAAATCTCTTTAATTTCATTAAATGTGTTTTCTGTTCTTTACAGAAAAAAACTGGAACTGGTGTTTCAAGTAGTGACTGGTGCTTAGATCCACAAGAATTAGCTTCCAAATTTAATTCTAAAACAAAGATGATTATTGTAAATACACCGCATAACCCACTGGGAAAAGTAAGTCTAGTTCATGATTTATCAATCTCATTGAATAAAATGTTAATTTTTGTAATATCCCTATCAAAACAGGCATTGAAATTTTTTTTAGTAAAGCTCATTCAGATCTAAATTTAATATCACTCTTATTTTCATTACACTTTCTAACTATATATATAGTGTTTTTTTTTAAGAAAAAAAAATATGAAAATATTGAAATTAATTGAATTGAAATTGTATTTGTACTAGTTTTATGATTAAACATTAATTGGAAACTGTAGAATACAATAAACAAATAGGAGCAAATTTCAGAATATGCATTTTGAAATATGCCTGTCCATGCCTGCATTAATTTTTTTTTTTCATGTTTCTAGAATTAATGATTGTAAATGATCTGCTGTATTGCACTATTATTAAGTTGATCAAATTTTGTAAACCAAGATATACATATTTTGGTACAATAAACCCAAAACTCTTAAAATTGTTGATGTTTCCCAAACCAAATCTGTCCAATTATATACCTACATTATTTTGTTTCTTACTAATAGTGTCAAAATCAAGATATGCAGGATTTATTGAAATTCTAATTAATAAAAACAGATTGATATTTTCAGTAATTATTTTTTTACTTTAATTTGATCTCTGAATTCATATATTTCAGTATAGGTCAGAAAAATCTGATTTCCAAATCTGAACTTCTACCCCAGTTACAACTCATACTTCTTACAACTCCCATATACCTATTGATAATATCATGGAAAATTCAAAAAGAAAACAACATAAATGGGGGGGGGGATATTTTTATAATGATTAAGTGTGTATCAATACTGGCACTACACCAGTAAAGAGCCTGTTATCAAAATTAAAAAAAAAAAAAGAATTTAAATCGCTATCAAAGGACTATTCATTAAAAAAATCTTTCATGTTCATGTGTACTAGATGCAAAAGAAACTAAAAATGTGTTATATATATATATATATATATATATATATATATATATATATATATAACAAAAACAAATCAGACATGAAAGAAAAATTGACAAGATCTAAAATGTGAAAAAGCCTACATAATATTTTAATGTAACAGTATCATTGAAAAATAATACATTAATGAAAAAAAAATTACCTTAAATAGGCAGTTGAAACTTTTGAAAACAGAAAAATAAAAATAAAATAAAAGCGAGTAAAAGTAAAATAAAATCTGGGCTATGTTATTGCATAAATAAAATAACCAATTTAACTATTTGTTCATGTAACACATATCAAATTGCAAACGTTTTGAGAAATATGAAATTGCATTATCTACTTGTTCTTATAACCCTATTTAGATAATTATGTATGCATCTTGTACCCGATTTAAATAAATCACAATGTTTGATATCTCTATATTTGATTTCATTCAGTTATAGTTTATTTATCATTATATGGACTTTAAAAATTTATTTAACACAAACAATAGATCCAAGTAGCTAAGAGTCATTCCTTTAATAATCTTTGTGAAATTTCAAAACAATTTGTTAAAGGAAAATCAAATCAGCTCAGTAATGAACTTAATTTGAAAGGATTAACTATTTCATCTAACTAATATTTTTGTCTAATTTTCTTTGCTTTTCTGTGAACTTAGATTATACTTTAAATTACTCTTTTCATTTAGCAGTAATGCTTTTATTCAATATTTGCAATATATTTTTGCATTAAACATGTTTACTTGTATTTCAGAATTAATGTATCTACTATTGTTAGTTATAAGTTTTTTAAATTGTAAAGTTAAACAAAAACTATTTATGTTAGGTTTTTACTCAAGAAGAACTTCTCATGATTGGTGACTTATGTAAGAAGCATGATGTAATTGCTGTAATGGATGAAGTTTATGAATGGATTGTTTACAAGGGCCATGAGCATATAAGAATGGGTAAAACAGTTTCTCTATTAATTTACTTAATTTTTTCTAATATATATTAAATCTGACTAAATTTAATCTCCAATCATTTTAGCTACTCTGCCTGGTATGTGGGAGAGAACCATTACTATTGGAAGTGCTGGAAAGACATTCAGTGCTACAGGATGGAAGGTACTGCTTAACATTATTTGCTTTAAAAACTGCTTCTTATTGTTTACATTTTGAATATATTGATTGATTTTAAATATATTGGTTTTCAGCAATGGAAAATAAACACACATCTCCACCCATTATAAATTTAATTAATGAGACTGAAAGCACTTTTACTACTTTGGAAGTAACATGTTATACACATCTATTATCAACCAAACCCAAAGCTTGACCAACAACAAAAACAAATAGAAATTATAACATTGGCATTGTTCCATTTGACATTTATTTTAAATAATAATAATTTATTTGAGGTAAACAATTTGAGCTCCTGTTCCTAGTGTCACATGTTTATGTATATTGTATTTTAAAATATGAATTAATTATCATCTTATTTCAACTTAATTATTATATGCAACTCTTTTTCTTAAAAGATTTTAGTTGAGAAATTTGGTTTATTTTGAAGTTAGCAAGATTTTGTCAGCATTTTTTTTATCATTATAAAAGTGTAGCAATATCTAATTTTTTAATAATATTTTGTGCAGCTGCATATTTTTATATTAGTTATTTTGTCTAATATAAAATAATGCTTCATTTGAGTGGATTTTTTTCACAATCTATAATTGAATACTTTCACAGTATTTTGGATTATATTTTGAAAATGATGAAAAAAAATAATAAATAATTTGTATTAATATTGAAATATTTGGTCTTTGCTTGGTCATGATAGGTTAGGGAAGGTTTTTTTCCCATTTGTTTGAATTGCTGATTTAGAATATATATCAAAATTATATTTGAAATATCGATTCATAGTTAGTTATTATTTCTGTTTTTGGTAGTACACCATCTGCTTTCAGTTTATTTCTGTAGACTTTGGAAATCTGTAATTTGAAAATTTTGATCAAATATCAATAATTTAAAATAATTGTAATAGGCATACCTTTATGAGATGAATACAGAAATTAAAGTTTTGAAAAATTATGATAACCAATTAGGCAGAGTATCGGAATTAGACTTAAAGAAAATAAAAATTTGCATTTATATAGAAGTAACTACATAGAATTTTTCTGAAGGCACCATATTTATTATTTTAATGGCTGAAGATAATTAGTTTTGCAAGTTTTATAAAAAAAACTGTCATAATAATAGTAACATACTCTAATTTTACTATATTTATAATATGAGAATGAAATTGTTAACTTGAATGAATAAAAAAATTATGAATTGCTTGTTAAAAATGCTTTGGAGGTTGTGTCTTAAAAACAAAATTATAAATATCAGCATTCATTTTTTATTACATTTATTAAATGTGCAGTTTTCCTCAATTAGAATGTTATTTCCTGTTAACTCAGTTGGGTTCATTACATTTGCTCAATTGGGTGATCTCAAAATTTACTGATCAAATCATTGCAGTCATACCTCTTGTCTCAACAGCAAGAGTAATTTCATGAAATACTTTAGATTTACTAAATTTCCAAATGAAATTTTATTTCTTACTTTTCTACCTGATACCAAATTATCATATAGTATATTAAAAAGTTTTCAAAAGCACGGGTAAAGGGGATTTATTTTCCTATATAAAATTAGACAAATGAAACTGAATATAAAGCCTATAAAATTATGCTTTGTTAAAAAAAATCATAAAGGAAATCGTTGTCTATTAAATTCATTCTAAAAATGAAATTTATTCTGTAATAATACAAAAAACTTTCAATTTTTAAAAGATTATAATAATTTTGTTGCTGTTTTTTTTTAATAAAAAGTTAACAAAATGTATAAAATTAGCTTCTTGTTTTAATATAATGATTAATAAATATTAATACATTAATTATTCATGCTATAATTTACATTATTCATGCTATAATTTCACCTTTCAACTATCTAATTTTTAATTCTGTAATTTGCTTACCCCATTCACTACCGGCTACGAGATAAGTTGTAGTAATCGTCTTTAGCAAGATTCCTAATTGCAAAATATCTTGTACTTTCTTGCCACTTAATTTTTTAGCATCCTGGGCAAAATGCTCTAAATTTGACTAGTCATTTATTATTTGAATTCAGTCATAATACTTAATGTCCCTTAGCTTAATAATTTGAAATTTAAAGAACAACTTACATTTTCATTTTCATATAGAATCTTTCTGTGGTTTTAGCTTTTGTATGTGGAATATTTCAATAAATTTTCTTTTCTTTTTTTATAGAAAATTTTCAAATGATTTAAAAATAAAATAATTGACTTGCTTGCAATAAACAATACTATTATTTTTAATTTGTCTTCTTTAAGTATTTCTGAATAAAAATATTATGTTTTGTAAGATTCTTACCTTTCTGGTAAAGAACGATGCATTTTGTTTGTTAATATTTAACAGATTGGTTGGGCATATGGTTCAGACACTTTAATCAGCAGTCTGCAACTTATTTTTGCACAGTTTCAAAGAGCATGCTGTACTCCTATTCAGGTAAATAATCATTATACATCTTATTTAAATAGATTTTGTTATCTTTTTTAGTTAGGTTGGGCTTATGGACCTTCTCATCTGATGCGATCCTTGCAACTTCTGCATCAAAATTGTGTCTATACATGCACTACACCTATTCAAGTAGGTAATCTTATATATTTTGGCCTTTCAATGCTTATGAGCTTGTTTGGATGAAATAGTTTATACTAATTCTGACCTTTGTATTAACAAATGCATGTTGGAAAAATTATTTGTCATTGTAAATAAATAAAATTGTGCTTTTACATCTTATTATCAATACAGATGAATTTTATAACTGTGTAATTCTGGTATCATTTTAATGAATCTGAATAGTGTTTCATTACATTATTTGTTTTTTTATTCATAATTTCTCATATGTTTATTACTAGAAGATACATATTTTCCACTTAATCTGAACTTTCTTATTTATACAAATTTGAATTAATGTAGCATTCTTGTGTTTTATGTTAGAGATAGAAAAATTAAATTTTGAATTTTTATTCACAAATTCAAAATAATTACTTACAGGGACAGCAATAATCTTCTCCTTATGCATTCTTTAAAATTCTAACTCTTCTATATATATATATATATATATATATATATATATATATATATATATATATATATATATATAATATAAGGGTTAGATCGACTTTTATTTTAAAAGATCTAATGAGCTGCTGTATTCTTATCCTTCCACAAAGTCACTAGTAAATATCTATATTATGTTTGCAGAAAAAGTTTGTTGTGTTTTGCTTGTTATTTGATGCTGGTCCTAGTGAATAAAAGTCCTAGTGAATATCAAAGATCTTCTGAAGTCATTAAGAATTTTTTAAAAAAATATATACATTAAATTGATTTCTATTATCATATTCTTAAATAATAAAATAATTATTCTGTCTGAATACTTAAAGCTTTAATATATAATATATTTGCCTGATGGATTGTGAGAAAGTAGTTACTGTTTTAAAAGATGGGCAACATTATAACTCAGAGAATGTAAATTCAAAATGAAGCTCAAATTTTGTTTAAGTTGAATGTGTGTTTTGTTTAAAACAGTGAGTTTGCAGAATGCTATTATTTTGTATTTAATCCTCACTAAAATTAAAAATCTATTTTAAGTATTATTTTTTTTCAATAGTTTTTACATTAACAACATAATTTGAAACTTTAAATGTGGAGCTCATTCATTTCCAAAATGAAATAATGAATAATAAAAGTTTGACCTGGAACTATATTTTTTTTCTTCGTATTCAATGCTGTCACAAATAAACAACTTTTTATAAATGTTTATTTTTTGCTCTGACATTTTAAATTTCATAAACCTTTACAAAAACCTTTAAGATTATTTTAAAAAATTCTGTACTCTATAGTATCAGTAAATCTCAAAAACTTTTTTAAGTTTTGCCTATTCTTATTACATAATTATAATTGTTATGAAAGTTTTATAATTTATTTCTTAAATATTCCAAATAATATTTTTAATAATTAGCTGCAGAATTATATCATTGAAAAAAAAATAATATTTTTTTATAATGTATAACAGATCTGTAATTTATTCATTTGTCACAAGCTTAAATTATTTCTGATAATCTCATTTATTCATTTAGTTAAAATAAGTTTTGCTTCATGTAAGATCAAGGTCTTAAATAGAGTGAAAATATCTTTTAAGTAACAAAAAAAAATTGATTTGGGAAAAAACGTCAGTTTAGTTTCATATACTCAAAATATAGTACATGAAGCTAAACTGATATAGGATATAGAGGATAACGAACCAAATACTTTTATATCATGTTAATCTTGATGTTGACTTTTTCTCATATTCTATATTAGTTAAAATTCTGTATTGATATATGAAGAGAATTTGAATTTGTTTTTATATCAAATATTGTGTAATATAATTAATTAATTAATTTTTATTAGGAGATTTTACACTACTCGAATGGTAAACTCCCTACAATTCTTTCATGTGAAAATTGTTATTGTTTATTGTATTTAATTTTTATTTTTGTGTTATAGGAAGCTGTGGCTATTGGATTTGAAACTGAAATAGCACGTCTAGGACAACCTGGAAGTTACTGGAAAGAATTAGCTGAAATGCTGGAAAAGAAAAGGAATAAGATGGCCAAATTTTTGTCAGAAGTTGATATGGCACCTGTAATACCTGATGGAGGATATTTTATGATAGCTGACTTCTCAGCTTTAGGTAAAAACTAAATAAATATATTGCATAAAAAACTAACTTTTTTATATTTTGAAATTATATTTAGAGATATATTGGAAATTATGTTAAAGATTTGTTTAAGATTAGACTTAACTTTATGCTATATAATAAGATTACTGACAAAATTAATTAGTCTTTTTAAAGTTGTTTTTTATTTATAGAATGAAATGGAAGTAAAAGCAAGAATCTTTTGGCGCTTTTATTTTTTATTTTAAAAATCTTACCTGCTTCTTTATAAATTTTATCCTTTTAAGAAATGTGATGTCAAAATAAAAGTCTATTCTTGCATTTAGTATAAATATAATAAATAATAAATAGTAATACATTAGCATGTATTTCAAAAACTTTATGCAGTTACACACATATACATAAAATCTGCTTTCATACATTATATTACTATTTATTTTTTATAAGAAGATTATTAATCAAACTATATTCTTCCCTTTAGCTTCCAAAGTGAACATTGAAGGTGAATCAGGAACCAAGGACTATAAGTTTGTGAAATGGTTATCTAAAAACAAGGTTTGTATAACAAATTTAATCGAAAATCCTTCTTTTGTATGAAACATTTGTTTGAATTTAAACAAAAAAATGTCATAATTTTATTGGGGGAATGAGTATACCAGCACTAATAATGAGCATGAAACAATGTTCAATTATATAGAATTATTAGTTATTTCTACCTTTTTGATAGCTACTGCTTAATTTTTTAACCCAAGCTGTTGACCGTTTGCAACTACCTGGATAAGTCCATTATCATTTCTATTATATATCTATTTGCTAATAGCATGTCAGGTCCGAAAATTCTTTAAAAATTTCCTAAATGATAAGGTTAAAGATAACTGTATCATCCTAAGAATGATATGGTCAAGAAAGTCAAAAACCTTATTGATAAGGTGGTCTTGTCGCCCTGGATATAACACAGGTGTAGCTATAAATGAAGCATCTGATAAGCAGCTAAAAATGCCACGACTAAAGCAGAAGTAGATATATGTCTCAGTATTTTGAGTAATCAATCAAAGTGTGTCACTAAAAAGCATTCTACTTGTGGTGAAGCTAAATCTTAAGTATAATGAATAAATGTTGATTTACTTTTCATATTTTTCCAAAGGTTGAGATTTCTAGATGTTTAAATAATAGTTATCTTTTTCAAATTGCAATGAACCATGGATTGGGCACCTAAATAATTGAGAAAGTTCAAGCTTTACAATTGCTCTTGCCATTTTATGCCATTGTTTCAATGATCTTTTTTCCCTTTTAGAAACTTCAAGGAATTCCACCTAGTGCATTTTATTGTAATGAAGATAAACATTTGGCTGAAAATTTAATCAGATTTTGTTTTATTAAGGTTAGTATATCTTCTCCATCTGATACTCTTCAAAAAGAGTATTTCTTTATTACTATTTCTATAATTTATTGAAAATGTTTCTTTTACATTAACTAAATTATTCATTTTTATTGTTGTTCTTTTAAAATGATTCTACACATTATTTTTGATACTATACTGAGTACTTGCATTATGTCCATAAAAATTAGTTGATGCTGTAATGTAATAAATGAGTTAATCTATCAATAAATTTCAAAATACTATTAATATCAAAATGTGTAATTGTATAACTGTGAAATATATGCTGATCTATTAAATAAATATTCAAAAACTTAAATGATTCATGTTTTGTAATTGCTATCTATTCCCAAATTTAAATTAATGCTTAAATTCTTCAGTGATTATTATCTGCCTAAGTCTATGTATAAATAATGTAAAAATTAAACTATATGACTATCATTAACTTATTTTTCAGAATTATAATACTAATACATATTAAATTTCATTAAAAATTCTATGAATTACATATGAAAAAACTGTGCGCATTTTAAGATAATTTTTATTGGAGATTTTTTCTTAATTACTACATGTTAGATTTAAACAGAAGCATGGTAGTGGTGATGTAAAATACTCAATACTTATTTAAATATAATTATCCATTTGTATATAAATGGATAATTATAAAAGTATTTAATACTATTACTTTGATATTAAATAATGAGGTTCTGTTTTTTTCACCCAAAAAATAAAGATTATTTAGGGATTTCTTATATTTTAATTATTTATAATTATATAATTCATAACTGTATTATATATCTATGCATATTCAGTTTAAATTGTGTCTTTCTCTATAAATAATTCAATAAATGATGCATATTTTGTATAGCTTTCTAAAAGTATTTGTAAAATGTTAAAGTAATTTTTTAAAAGAAAATTTTTATGTGTTTAATTTTTCTGACATTAGAAAGTATTTATAATAAAAAATAAAGCTAGAATTATTTTATTTAATTTGTTTCATATTATAAAAATTCAATTTCTAGTTAATTGTTTTGTTGATTTTCTGATATAACAAGCTTTATTATTATTATTTTTTGTGTGTGTATGTGTTTGAGGATTAAATTCTATTTTAACATTTTTAAAATATTGATATCAACTAATCAATTACTTTAATTGAATTTTGACTCCGTACGAGTAGTAACTAGTAAAAAAAGTATTTCAAAATTCTATAGTTTTTATAATCTTTAATAAATTATTTAAGACTAAAAGTAAAAGATAACTAAAATATTTTTATTAAATTTACTCATTTGGATTAATCAAATACAAACAATTTCATCTTCTCTGATATATAAAAGAAGAGTGTTTCATCCTTGACAAAATTTCAGTATTGTTTTTTAATGTCTTTGCATGTAGGTTCAGATTTCTGTTATAGATATTAATCCTAACCCACTCTCAACATATTGTATTATCCTTTATACTTAGAAATATTTTTTGAGGCTTTCTTCCAAGAGTAAATTTTCAATTTACAGAGAATTACAAGGAGAAGAAAAAAAAATGGTCTCTTTAAACATCATTATATACCTACTATTGTTGGAATTAAAATATCTTGCAATATGTTATATCGTTAAGGATCAAATATGGATAGAATGTGTAAATCATCTGGAGAAAATAATCTTGAATTAAAATTTCTAGTTTTCTCATAAAAGGAAATATTGTACTTCTAACCAAAATGAAGGAACTACACATCATAGTAGTCGAGGGTAGTATCAACATGTAATACTTTCACATTAAAATCTCTATAAATCGTTTCTGTTTAGGAATAGAAAATCAGTTAACATAAAATAAGTATAATATTCTATTTATATTTAGGAAATACTAGCATTGTTTCTTAAGTATATAAAGAAATACTATTATGCAATAGATAATATTTGTACTATTTATTATGAGATTATTATTATTAGATGAATATTTTTATTTATCAAAGTAAGCATTTTAAAAAAAATTCAATTCAATTTTAAATTTAGCATTTGTTATTAATTTTTTCTACTAAATATTAAAACTTCTACATTGTAGTTTCCAGCACAGACAAAATATGACAAAGGGTATCCCTATTGTATCATAAATTATGAAAAATTATTTTCAGTGGAAAATTTGTTGTTATATGTATCATTTCAAATTAAGTCATTTTTTCCCCTTTAATGTTGTACTGCTAATCCTATATTATTCTATATTGATTTCAGGAGGATACTACTCTAGAGGCAGCTGAAAAAATTATAAACGATTTGAAGAAAACATTATGAATCTGATTTATTATTGTTGTTGAATGAACTTCCTTTTTATTTCTATACAATATTTTTTTGTAAAGGGGGTTTGTTATATATGAAATTTTATTTTGAATAAAGAATTACTGCAATGAACTTATTGCTTTCTCTCTTTTAATTTTACTTTCTTACCATGTATATATTATAAATAATAAAAACTCATTATTTAAAAAAAATGAAGTTTAACACATTTATGAAGGGGATTAATACATTGTATTCTTAAAATTAGTTACTTGTAGAATTTAAAAATTACCTATGTATATTGATACTTTATATATCCTTCATTTTATATATATCCTTTCAGTATTTTTTGACACTTTAATTCTTTAACATCTATAAAAATTCTATATATCTATTATTACATTAAATCTATTCTATAATTATATCTAAACATCTTTATTGCTTATAACTATAAAAATGAATTATAATCATTGTGCTTAGAGGGAAATTTTGAAGTTGATATATCAAAAGATAGATTATTTTAATATTTGTTGGCTGTATGACTACTGTATTAGATTAAATTATATATTTTTATAAAACAATTTACTAGTTAATGGGAGCTCCAATTTCACAGCCCTTTCACTCCATTTTATTTATTAATTTGAATATTGACTGTGTATGCTCATATACATATCAATAATTATTAATATTATAAACAATAAATTTTTCAAAAGCTAATCTTCTTTAGTTTTAAAGTGTGCATATTGGTACGTAATCATGATAGTAACTTCTTGTTTTAATATTTCATTTTTGTTTAAAACAATTTTTTGTGTGGTTTGATAAAATATTGAGGTGTGATTTGTTTGTCAACTATCTTGACATAAGCCAAATATTAGTATTATTATTTCACAAGACATGATTTGTCTGTTCTGAACTACCACTTTGCCAAATAAACTAAATATTTTTATTACTTGGTTCTGAATAGCAAACAGCCATTTTATTCCAATATTTGTATTTAACTATAAATAAGTAGTGGCTATAATCATGAGTTTGGAAGATTAATTGGCTTAAAATATAAAAGTTTGCCACAAGTAAAATGTTTTTTCAATTGCTCTTAATACTTTAATACTAAGCATGCTTTCACACATGCTATAGTTCTTAAATGAATGAAACTCTTTACTATAAGTGTTGAATAATAATGTTTTAAATGTATTTTTAAAAGGTGAATCTATAAAACTTTTCATTCATTAATTCAAAGAGCATTGAGAGTCATTAAATATATTTTATTTACTTGAATATAAATAAAAACCAGAGCTATTATAAAAGTATGCACTAATATAAAAAGATTTGTTGCCTAGTTTATGAGCTTTCCTCTATCTTTTAAAAGAACAAAAACATATAGTTGAACATACATGGTTATATTTCTGTTGTTATTCCATAAAAGTTTTAAAGTGAAATAAATAAATTATAAGAAAACTTTGTTCAGCTAAAGGAAGTTCAAATATCATTTGATCATTTAACTAAATAGTATAATTATATATGAATGTTTTTCTCTGGCAATTATATAAGTATTGCAAAGAAACCAGCATATTTGATTGGACGTTGAAAATGTTTCATATTTCATCTATTTGAAAAGTCTAGAACATTAGATAAATAATATATTAAAAAATGTTTAAATAGTTAAGATGTGCTATTTTTTGATATAATAAATGCACTTGCCTTTCTTTTCCTTTAATGGTTGACTAATTTTGAAATGAGCAAATTAAAAAATGAGTATTGTGATTTAACAAAACAAAAAAAAGCACCTTGGATTATAGTCAAGAAAGTATTTTTTCATTTTGTATCCTACAAAATAAAATAATTTATTAACTAATCTTATGTGCTGCTGAGTTTTAATGTAACAAATTATGCTTACATGTAACAACACATACATAGAAAATAAAAATTATTTGGTATAAGAAACGGTAAGGTAATTCAGTGCTATATTTGCTTTCAGTTATCAGTAAAATTGTTGTTAGGTAAAAAAAATGAATAAAAAGTTTGTTAAGATTAATACTATAATTTATACATCAATTATTTTTTATTCCTTCCTTTTTTTTAATAAATTCTGTTACTTTGCTACAATTTTTACAACAACTGGTTGTTTATGTTTTAAAAGAAATTCTAAACTTGTTTTAGTTTGATTTTTCTTTTCTTTTTTTTAAACTTGTAATAGTATCATTTACTTTGCATACGTTCTACTTATCATTTACTTTTTTATAATACTGTAAAATATTTTTTAATTCTACATTTCATATTAACTTTACTCATATTCATACTATCTTGGATACCATAGAATTGCACTTAAATTTTTCCATTGCTGTTTTCTTATCTTATCCTATTCAAAAGATTTTACATGAATCTTTACTTCCATCATTATTATATAGCAATATATAATACATGTTGTAATCCTATCAATTATTGATATATTTTGGCACAGACTGAAATCCTTTCCCTTTATCTTCGATTTTTTTTCCTTATCTTGCCTGAACCCATGAGAACTGAATTCTCTTGGATGTTTGAACTGTGGGAAAAGACAAATAATGTGTGTATAACATAAATTAAATTGAAGGCTGCAAAACTCAGCACGGTTGTAAATTCTTGCAGCACAAATCAACAGATAATTTAGTATCATTTTTAACTCCATGGGGTTCACAGACATGATCTCTTCGGAACCAGGGCACTGTGACGTCCTTTCCTATGATGAAACAAGCATCAGATCGAGTTTGGGCTCTGAGATCTTCGCTACTAAACTGTAAAGAAAATAAACATAGATTAAGAATCTTTTAGAGTAAAATGTAAAGAAAGAAAAAAATTGGGAATTTTATACTCGACTTTTTTGTCTATTTTCATTTAATTATGTCATTTACAATATGCTATCAAAAATGATTATGGTAATGCATTATATACTGATAAATTTCCTTTAAAGTTATACAAAATCCCTTTTTTTCTAATGATTTGTCTCTATATTGTTTATTTTTATGGCGCCTGCAAGAAATCGCCAAAAAGGCAAGCCAAAAGGCAGAATTTTTGGCATCTTATAAACTAGGAATTGGTCTTCCCGAAACTTTCTTGCATGCTCTGTAATAAATTTGTCATGTCAGAGAACTTATATTGCATTGGCGTAATTATGAATTTTAAACTTTGGCATGATTTTAGCATTTTTATTGAATCTTTCGCGTCATCCTTGGTAAGTTTTAAGGCGATTAATGGTATCCAAAAACAAATTCATATTTTAGACGTATTTTCCTCAACCGATTGAAGCCAATATTTTACACAAAACTTCGAATTTACTCACATAATCCCGTACCAAGTTTAACATATTCAAGTCATTTCGTTTTTTAATTATAATATTTACAAGCTTTCGAAAGCACAGACCGACAGACAGTGAACCCATTATTGAATTTGGTTCAAAATTTGACAGGTGTCTACTCTAGATGTTAAATCTGTGAACGGAATTTTATCTCTATAGCTCGTTATCGTTTTGTAATAATCGTGTTAACTTATATTCGGATAGACGCAATTTCTGTGATCAACTTTTGGGCAAAATTTGATAGAAATCTGTGAATTTGGTGAAAAAACCGCACACCAGAAGTGTAACTGGCATTTGGCAAGGCAGTGAATGGCATGAGTGCTGTGATTTTTATTTTCAGTGTCGTGCGCATGAGCCATTTCTGCTTAGTGATGTAATGGGGGAGAAAAAAACTGATTATGTTTTTCGAATTGCTTTTTTTTTATCAGTTAAATCAAGTCAGACAACGGATTGATCATCTGTCTGTCTGTATTTAGACTACATAATCAATTCTATAAGACTGTAAAGAACAACAATTTTAATAATATAATCACAGACCAAATTTCATGTATCAAAAGCCGTTGTATTTTTGGACGATCAAGTCT
Organism: Argiope argentata; assembly: GCA_026289955.1. Lineage (NCBI taxonomy): Eukaryota > Metazoa > Arthropoda > Arachnida > Araneae > Araneidae > Argiope > Argiope argentata. Next base: position 10,285 of record JAOUZG010052488.1, on the reverse strand, counting down.
ATATGCATACGAGTTTATAGAACGATAGAAGATTAATCCGCAGCTCGATATAACTTAAAATTTTATGCAGATATATATTTCAGATTCTAAAATCGTGTTACTTATTTTTTCATATAGTTTTTCGTTTTGTAGTTATCGTATTCATTTGCGTTCGAATGTCTTATGAATCGTTTAAAATGTGATGCAAAGACCTCAAACCGAATTTCATTTGCGTAGCTCAAAATATCTCCTCGTGTTATTTAGTTCTCAAACAGATAATGTATTGTTCGAACTGGGAGAAGGACTAAATTTTAGAATTCGATAAAATTTTAATTACAATTCTTTCTTTTTATTTTACGTTGTATAACAGAAAATATAAATTTGAATTTAAGTCTTCATGCAATACTAAACTTAATAAAATTTCCCGAAAAGGATTTTTTCCCCTTGTCGGCATTTCTATCCCTTATTCGATAATTCCTTCTATTTCTTCAAAATTTCCATTTTTTTTCGAATTCTTTTAGTCTTTTTTTTCTTGCCGCCACTTACACTTAGTAATACAATTTGATTCTAATTTGTATAATCACCGATTTCTTCCTTCTATTTCGCCTTTATTACTTAATTCTTTAATGCCTTTTCGAGTCCCTACCAATTTGCTACCTTTTATCTTCCCGGTTTTTTCAAAAAAGTTCATAGATGGAATCTTAATTTACTACAATTTGTAAAATCACTTATTCCTTCTCATCATTTTCTTCATAGTCTAAATCAAAAAGCTTTTATCACGTAGTTACTACTGAACGTTTTAAACACTTAATCTTTTACAATACGTTACGATCTCGCTTTCTTGACCTTTTTCTTTCTTCTTGGCAAATGACCGCGAAACATTTGCCCTTGAAACAGTTTAACACCTGTTCAGCAAACTGATTCTCACCTAATGTAGGTTAAAACATTTCGCGGGATTTAATGGGATTCTTCTTTGTGAATAAGGTAAATCCTATTAGAAGAATAGTCGGGGTAAACAAAGCCATCAATACTTTGGCACTATGGAATTGTACACGATTTTATGTCTCACTCTGTTAATTCAGGAATTCAATCGAAATTACCATACACTTTATTTCTTGCTTTAAATTGCTTAATTAAGTGATTTACCTAAAGTCAATCAATTCGTAGTACTGATTTTTTTTCCATGATGTGATTATCTTTGCATTATCCAAGAATAGGAATTAGATTTATTTATTTTTTGCATTGGATCTTCGCATTTTTTTAAAATCTTTTTGTAATCTTTTTTTTAGATTTGTAAATGGTTTGATTTCTTTTTGTGTGTGTGTTTTATTTTTCATAATGGCAACTACAATCTTAAAAGAACTTCACAGGCCAAAATGTATAACTCCAGAGAAACACTAATAACTATAACACACAATATAATGCTATACTGATTCAACATGGTTTATAAATTGGAAAGAATCTCATAGAAAAATGTGTGAAACAAATTTTAAAAATAAAAAAGATTAAAATGAAATCTGCTATTCATATTTCAATGTATCACGGCGAAACATAATTTCTTTAACGGCCAAGCACCACGTAGGATATATTAAAAAAAAGGAGAATATTATAATAACGCTGTTTCGAGTTTTGTGTTAATAGGTTCATTTTTTAACAAAATCAGATTTGATTGTAACTGATAATTAACGAAAGTTGTATTAAAAAATATGCACATTGACAGGATGCTTAAGAGATATAAAAAACAATTGTTTTTTTACAGTACTTTATAGTATACTTTATAGATGTAAATATAATAGCGTTAGAAGTTTTCTTTCCTCGCAATAAGACCTTCTCCATCCATACCTAGTAGCACATTTATATTGAGCAATATTGTGTGACATTAATATTTACAATATTTTATAATATGATTAAATATTAAATGATGTAACGATTTCCTGTTGCCCAAAATTATGTAATACAAAATATTATATAATATTGTGCAACAGGATGTTCTACCTGATTATAAAGAATAAACCAAATTTCATTCATCTAGCTCGATGTGTTTTTGAAATCGAGTTCACAGACAGATAGACATAAGATAAGACGCATTTAAAACGCAGTTCGTTAGTGTCCAGTCTCTCTCTGTGTGTGTGTTTTAACGAGATAACAAAACGAACTACATTCGTATACGAGATAACAAAAATTCTAGACGGAAAAAACTGATCAGTAACAAGAAAAGCTAACAAACCTTAATGTTTATTTGCTTTCTTGTACTTGTAGATTACCAAGGAAAGGTTTTTAACCTTATGCACTCCGAAAAATAATCAGAGGCAAAATTGTTCAGCTAATACAAATATTTTATTGCTATGAAAATTAAATATACATAATTATTTTGAGTCAAATTTCTTTAAAACAATTAATTTACATTTCTTAACCACTATGCAGACGTTTTTAAACAATTAAATTTGAAAAATAAAGAAGTAAAACGTCAAAAGGATGCACAATCTTGAACGGTGAGTCAGAGGCACTAACGGAGTGCAAAGGGTTAAATCATCAGAAAAATGAAAGAACCTAAAACTGCCAAAAATATATGCTTTCAAAATTATATTTCTGAACACTACAATTCAATAACGCAACATGTATAATATTTTGTAAGTGTCGTTTCCATGAAATTTACAAGTTTCTGTCAAATTTTGGTTCAATCCTGTCCGCGGAAAGTCACTCGGTGCATTCTTTCAAGTCGAATGAAGCATGAAAACTCAAAAATGCAAAGCATTTAATGGATACAATTAAAGATTTAGATTCATCATTAGAATTATTGATTTGCATCAGACCCAATTCATCAAAGGATTGATTGCCTGTCTATTCGTAACTCAATAAACTTATCATGGATCAAATCACTTATCTTAGCATTCGAATCTCAATTCATATAAATTGAGTTTTTTACATCACATTTACGAATTGGAAATAATCCTAAGTATCAAACTACGTAGTTTAAACGTCAACATTTAAATTGTTGTTGCCAGAGTTTTTTGTTAAATTATATATCAACTTTTAAAAAGTAAAAAATTAAAAATACTTATTTAAATAGTGAAATATATTTCGAATAATTTGTTTTCAAAACAAAAAAAAATGTTAATGAAATTTTTAAGGGGAATTTTAATTTATTATTATTATTATTATTATTATTTTGCATAAATAAGAAAACGGAAATCGTTTGCTCGAACTTTTTGACATTTCTTGTTTTTATTTTAGAATTCATCATTCTGATTCCCGTCTTCGCCTGCTTGGTGATATATTTTATTTTTTAGAATATTCATTTTTTAAAATTGGCAACAAAATAATTTCTTCTTCACAATAAATTTACAATTATTTTTCGAAATCCTATTCTGAACGTTTCTTCTACTCTGTATTGCGATAAAGGAATTTGAGTAAGTATATTAATTCTTCCTTTTAACTTTCTGAAAATCATCTGCCTCTTAGCACCGAAGCTGCAAGCGGCAGATGCTTTTACTTTTTCTTCATTTTAGTGTTTTATCTGTTCTCATTTCAAGAATTTTTTTGTGGTTTTTTGAGTATAATTTAGTTCTGGTGATTTCATTTAATTTAGAATAGTCAGTTGCGTGAGCTGATTCGAATTAAAATCAAATATCGTTTAACTTTCAAAGCATTATTTTATCATAACAATATTTTACCTTTTGATAGCTTTATATAACGTTTTTTTTATGATTCTAAAAAATATATAGATTTATTATTTTCAAAAAATGTTTGATCCTATAAAATAACGGGATAGTGTAATATTTAAAATGTAATGTATATTTAAAAATATTTTTTACAAAAACTGTTTTAACTTTGTGTGTGCTTTTTTTTCGAAATTTTTTTAATTTTGAATTTTTTTATGCTCATGATACGGAAACCATTTCCCTTGAAAGTAGTGAGACAAATAACATTTTCTTATTTTAGTTTGATAGAATATGATATTTACATTTTTTTCTTGAGAGATTTGACTAAAATTATAAAAGAATTCGGGTTTTAGAATTTAGGCAGGGAAAAGTGGTCGCCCATTATTACAATGTCTAAGGATAACTACATTACATATCCGCCTAACCTTTTCTCTATTTTCTTCAATGTTCTATCTTACTATCAGCTTATTAAAGAAGCAACTAGGGTCTTAATATAATTGTGTGGAAAATTCTAAGATTTTTTTCCTGTTTCTTTTTCCTTGTATGCATTACATCCAAAACGAAATAGTCAAAAATTTCGTACTCAAGAATTTATCAAATATCTACATTTCAGACCAAATTGAGGCAATAAAGACACTTTTGGAATTATCTGTTTCTGTCTGTGAATGCTAAAATTCGACAGATGAAATTTGGTATACAGATTTAACATCCTAAGTTGTAGATTTCTATCAAATTTCTAACGAAATCCATTCTGAGAAAACATGTTTGCCTTGATGCCTGAGTACAAGTAAACTGTCAAATGAAAGCAGCTAGATGGTTGAAATTTAGTGCACATATTTAGAATCTAAAATGTAGATTCGTATCAAATTTAGGACAGATCCATCAAAGTGTAGTTCTTTTACTAGCCTGTATTTTTGTATGCATGAAAACAAAATGACTAAAAAATGTACTGATTTAAATAAATGAATACGCATAGTTTGTGAGTGATCTTGCAACTAAAATTGAAGCTATGTGTATAGTTTTTGTTTCAATGGTCGGAAAAGAAGTGTCTAAAATGCATATTCAATTTTCTGGTACTTGTGCATGATTCGTATGGAAATGCTAAATCTTAAAAAAATGATATTTAACATCACATACTTGATTCATTAACATGTGCTAGATTTAGTAGCTATTCTTTTAATAATTCCATGCTAATAATTCAGAAATGCTGTTCTCTTTATTATATTAAGCAGTACACAATTTTCATGCATGAGACCTTGAAAATAAAAATATGAACATTCATGGTGTTCACCTTTTTGTGCAAGTGTTACCATTTTATACACTGAAAGAAGATAACATTTTAAAAGGAGAATAAGCTAGAAAATTTCAGAAGACCATTTCTAAGGTTTAAATCTTTTTTAAAGTTTATGTGAGGCTCTTTTCAAATTATACAAGCTCCGCAATCTTTAAAGTTGAAATTTTCCATTTGAAACAATAGATGTTCAACGATAACCCTAATGAAGTCGAACACTGGATTTGTTACTATTTCTGTTTAAAATTAGATCAAATTTAAAACAATTAGTCTTTAAATGGGATCATTGCACGTCTGTAAATAATCAACTGGTGTCTTGTCTGTATTTTTTTTAACTTTGTACGTCTGTGCTTCGTTGGTTTAGTGACTTCAAGCAAGATATTTTTAAGAATGTGCTCGACGGTTTAGATTCCAACTTTCACGTTTCATTTATAAGAGTTAGTAATATTGCATTTGATAGAATAAAAATCTAATGTGTATAAAAGATCGAGAGCATTTCTCATGCGATATCCAAATAATAAATTTCTGTTGCCACACAATATCAATGAATACAGAAATAATAACCTTAAACATAAATGAGAACATTACACAAAGAACTAGATTTAAAGTGAAAAATCTATCGGAAAAAAAGATAATTTGATTAAAAGTTGTTTAATTTGGTTTTGGAAGAAGCAAAAATAGAAAAAAATATAAGTATTATTTCTTCAATATACTTATATTTTTTTCTATTTTACTATACTATAAATACTATAAAGTATTTATATTATAGTAAATAGAAAAAAATATAAGTAATAGAAAAAATATAAGTAAATATACTATAAAGTATTATTTCTTCAAAGAGTTGGTTTTTATCATAATAGAAATTTTTTTCTTAATTATTCACAAAAACAAGCAATGATTCTGAATAGCATCAACTAATTTTATGCACTACTTATTTAGGCAAGATAAACTTGTATATAAAATTGTAAAATGTTAATACATATAATTTAGCATAAGGAAAATAAGTTTTCATCAATCAATACAATGACATGCACGATTCCATTAAGCTAGTAGGAAAACATTATGGTTGAACTATTTAACTATTTTCCTATTAATTGCTGAATGATTTTGAAAAGCTGTTATATTCCGCTGAAGCAAATATATTCCTTTTAAAGTGAGCAATTTAGAAATATTCTATTCATACCGATCGTTTGATTTTTACTTACAATTTTCTTTGACTGATAACTTTAATAATGACGTATTCATCTGATTTAATAACCGCTTTATATCCATATAAAATTCGCCGCGACAATTTAATTTTGGAATCCGAGATTCAATGATTAAAAAGAACCCAGAGAGAACGGTCTCGCCAAAATTTACTCTCTAATATACTGGGCCTCACATGACATTGGCATAAAATAGTAAAAAATATAAACTTTTGGCATGAATTTAGCATTTTTACTGAATCTATCATGCCAATTTTGGAGAGTTAATTGGTGACTAATCCCTGGAATGCGTTAATAATATCCAAATGTCAAATTTGTGATTTAAAATTTTCACAACCTACTGAAATAAAAATTTAACACAAAAGTGAACTTGTAATGCCAGCTCAGGTGTTGATCTCGTCATTTGACCGTGGTTCAAACTTGCGAGACCCATCCCCAAATAGCCCTAGTGTTGCTTTACATCGGGACGTTAATATAATTAAACAAAAAGCTATATTATTATCTAATTCTCTTTTTTATTGTATATCCGATTTATATTTATTTACATTCTGTTTATTTTATACTTTTATAACTATTTTTATATTATGTTTGTTATTTTGCATTTTACTTTAATACTTTCATTTTGTGCTCTTTAAAACCTGCTATTATTTTAAAGTTTCATAAACATGCTTTATCTCTGCATAATTCTATTTTATTGTAGATTTTGCAATTTCTAAATTCTTACTTGTTAAATGTCAATTTTGTAATAAATAGTATCGACTGTATTAGAAGTCATAAGACATAGAAATGTATATGAAAGTCTATGCTGCATCTAATTTGTTCTGTTTGTGTTCACTCTACTGCAAATATTTTCCTTCTATCCGCACATCCACTTTTAGTTGGACATGTTTCTCTTTTGATTGGACAATAGTAAAACGTTTCAACATGAAAATATTTTAGATTTCATTCGTTCATCTTTATTTTATTATCTTAATTATGTTATACTAAAACGTATTTAATATCTTCCCAATGAAAGTGAGTAGTAATCTAGTACTAAAAAGGTAAAAAAAACATTTGTGCAAAATATATGACATAAAATAATTCTACAAATTCATTGAAATTAAAGTAAAAAAATTGTATAATAATAAAACTGCATTTTAATTATTTAAAAGCATGATATTGTGTAATAATACGAAGTTAAAGAGAAAAAGTATTAAGATTTTGATCAATTTTTTTGTCAAACTTGAAAAATCTTATTAAAAACTTTAGAACATTTGTTAATGAGTGTCTATTACCCATGAGGTAACAAAGTACAAAATTTAGTTAGTTCTAGATTCATTGGTCTACTTTCTAGACAATTTTGAGCGATTTCTTAATATGGTAGCTGTATTACGTAAGCAGATTTTTTGCAAGTCAAATTAACCAATATTATTTCACTTAAAAAATAACGTATTGCCATATTAAATAAGTTGAATTCGATTATGTATTAAACATGCTATTTTATTTATTGGTAACTACAAAGTGAAAAAGAGTAATTTGAACTCAATAAATGAACTGAAAATATTAAATATGATTGCAAAAAAGGCTAAATGAGCAAAATTTAGTTTCATGATAAAGAAAGACAAAAATTTCGATATTTATCTTTGAAAGAATCAAAATTACAAGTTATTCGAAATAAAAGCGAAGTTGTATTATAAAGCTGCGTGTTTTTTTTTTAAATATTTTAACATCTTAATTGTATGCCCGTATGCCATTCGTCCATCTAATTATTGAGTTTCGATAGCTGTAAGCTAAAAATAAACCATTCATAATGATTATAATTCAATATGAAAATTACTTCGATTTCATAGATATGGATTTCCATTTGAAACAAAATAAGAAAATATTCCTAAAATAGAAGGTGTCATCTAATTAGATAGTAAAGAAAATAAAACAAGTTAAGTGGTTAAAAATCATTAGTCAAGAAAAAATTTTAGATCTTAATGAAAAATTATTTTATATCCCAATTCGAAAATATAAGCTTTTCACGATAATTTATTTTCTACAACAAGAAAAAATTACCCCGATTAGAAGAAAGCTTAATAAAATTATCTTGTTTTAAATGCAGGACAAAATAATATTCGTTTAAGATATCTTTTTAATAAAAGAAAAACCACTTTTAAATTCTAAGGATATCTTATTTTTTTCATGCACATTTTTTTCAAAATAATTTATTTCTATTACGAATACAAGTGGAATGTATTTTTTTACAATATATAAAAAAGTCAAACACTACTTATTGTAGAATTTAAAAGAAATATAAACCTTTGATCAAACATGGACAAATTATATTTTTTTCCAATTACATTTCTTAATGAATTGCTTTTTAAGTTTATTTTACAAACGGCAGGTCGTAATTTTCTACTTAAAATATGTAAAATATGTTTAATAAGTGCGTTGAGCGAGTCCTTCGCATTAATGAAAATATTATACTGAAATAAAAATTAAAATTTACAAGCTGGAATCACAGCATATAATAATTACAAAAATTTGAATATGTCTGAATTAATTCTATGTTTGATAGGCTGTAAAATTTTTTTGTTACTATTGCTTTTAATTATTAGTTATTGCTTTCTACTTTTTCGAAAACTACAAAATTATCAAAAAAATAATTATTTTTTATCTTTCTTAATTCATTTTATTCTTTCCTCCTATGATATTATTGATTAAACAGTTTTCTAATACTAATTTGAATACAAGAAGTTCTAGTAAATATCTACATCTCATCGAGTAAAATTTAAGTTTCCTCTTTTACACACGCCATAAAAGATAAGTTGACTACAAAAAAAAAGATTAAAGCACGCGTTTACAATTTTGTTAAATTTTCGTGTTTTGAAGTATGCCAGTGTTTTTTTAGTTAATCGTCTACCTAACTTTCAGACTAAAAATTACAAAAAGAGAGAATAATTTAGTAAACGACATCGTGACTTCTAGCATACTATCAAAACTGGGCCACCATCTCTCACGATAGAGAAAACAATCGTTGAACTTCACACATTTTGAAAAAGATATCACACACACGCGCGCGAGAACATATTACTCCCAATTCTTGCCACGCTTCCACCATTTATTTAGTTCCGTTATCATAGCGCGGGAAAAAGTTATCGAAGATTCCACTGAGGTGATTGATGTAAATTTTGCCTAAAGGTTGCCAGTTTCCTGAAGAGAAGATTAAAGCATCATTCAAGCAAATAATAGCAAGCTTCAGATGGTTTTCATTTTTTTTATTCGACATTTCTACCGTGGTGTGCCAGAAAACAGTTACAGTTACATTCCATTCACATATCCTCTTTAGGTTTCTGAAGGGGGAGGATGTATGGCATGATGCACATTTTGGGAGAAACTATTAGAATATGAGGTTGAGGAAAATTGCATTGTTGACGCATTCGGTGATGCGTTAATTTTTTTTTTCCGAACACGTAGTAGCTTCAGGCCTTTATTCTTTCAACTCAATTTTTACGCAAATGTATTACAAAGTCATGCGTAATAATGTGCAATGGGTAATAACATTAACTTGGACCACGAATTTTGACCAATCTGTATATGAATATCAGCTATTTTAGTGAGGAGAGTGATTCTTTTATTGAACTAATTCTATTTAACAAGATTTTGATTCCATACTTCAAATGCATGGGATTGTTATCTTTATTATAATTTTTTGAAGTAATTTACATAAAAAAAGCAAAATATAGTGACTAAGATATATAATTTTCCCCCTTATTTTATGTAATTTAGTAATAAAATTGTATGATATTTTTCAAAAAGTATCTGAAAAAATATTGCAAGTAATATAGGATAACATTAACTCGGACAGTAAATTTTGTTAGATTTGTTGAAGCGTATAAGTTATGGCAATAAACATTGATTTTTTTATAGAAATAATTGTTTTTAATGATGTTTTGATTCCTTTACTTCGAGTTCATCATATCGGTTTCAGGCATTCATTCTATTTTGATTTACATAAAAATGTGAAATTTACTTAATATTGAATTTATTTACTCCCTTATATTTATAAATAAAAGCACAGAATTTCAAGTTAGTATTTGAAAAAATAGAGTACTTGCATCGGTTTTACGAATTCTAACCCTTTTATAAATCCGTACAGTTTATTTCTCTCTCTCTCTCTCTCT
>JAOUZG010052479.1:12172-25258 GCA_026289955.1 Argiope argentata | reverse complement strand
TTGTTTTTTTAATATTTATTTCCTAAATTTCTGGTTAGTTTTAAAAGGATGAATAATTGAGAACATATAGTCGAATTTCGAACTGTAGCAGAACCATAGCAGAATTCCATATAGCAGAATAGTTCCGAACATATCGCAGAATTCTGGTAAAACACTAAAAGAAATATCTAAAGGCAGACGTTTAATAATTTATAATTGAGAAAATTATTGATTTCTCTAATTTTTATGTTTTTACTTTTCCATATATGCAGCATAGAAGAAGTATAGTAATCTTAAAAAAATAATGTAACTCCAAATTTTGCAAATTTTCACGTTTTATATCTCGCCGAGTTCGAACCCCCCCTTTTTTTGGAAAAAGTCCTTCTGTCTGTGACAAAGATAATTAAAAAACTCTTTGATCCAGATGGTTGAAATTTGGTATACAGGCTTAAAACTAAATTTGTAAACTTTTATTAAATTTTGAACAAAATCTGTCCTGAAGAAGTCTATCCGTCTGGGTGCTCAAATATAAGTGAATACGATTACCATAAAATGACAATACCAATAGACAAGATTCGGTTTGTAGAGTTTACAGCTACAAAGTTACATGTCGAATTTCGAGCCACTCCAATTACAGATTGTCAGTCTGGCAGTCTGTACTTTTGGACGCATGTAAACATCTTAATTCAAAAACGAGTTGACTTAACTATGTCGTATTTGTTATGGCATTTTGTGACTGTAAATGCATTTTTGTGACAAATGTTATTTCAAACGGTAGAGAAAAACGTTCTTAAAACACAAATTTAATTTTTTATACTATTGATCGCCAAATAAATCGTCAAGGATAACACAATAAATTCAATAATAATGTTAAATTTGTGCCAAAATTTAATATTCCATTACAATTCTACGTCAATATTATGTAAAGCTTCCTTTGGTACTTCAAGTTTACTAGAAAATATGCGAGAAAATTTTGGGGAGATCTCTTACGCTGGTTTTGTTTACGAAAAATTAATTTTTAAGTTAATAGTCTCAAAATATTTTTAAAGCCTTTCTTATTATTTAGGTTGTATGAAAACACGGTGAAGTATTTATATAAGTATTAATATCATAGAAAGAAAATTAACTACTTCTGATATTTAAAAATATCGTCAGGTTAAATTTTTATATTTATTTAAAAAAACATTTTAGATGTTAAAACTATTTGTTAATTTTAATGTTTAAACAAAATTAATCTTTACAATAAAAATATTAGGCATGAAAATATTTTATGAGCTAGTAAATGTATAAATTGTTTGCTGATAGTTCTCTTTATTTTAAAAATATTCTTAAATTAGCATTTGTAAGCAGAATATCGTCGTCTATTATATGTATCTCAGAAATATTGTAAAATATTTTTTTTCTAAATTTATTTTCTGTTATATTCTTGTTCCATTTTGCTTTATCTCTGATTCATCTGAAATTGTTAAGCATTATTTCGTTACATGGATTTTTTTTATAGACTTCGAATTGGTACTATATTTTATAATATTTATTCACATTTGTATTTCGCTTTACATGGCAAACAAATTGACTTACTGAAGTTTCCGCCCTGTAGAGAGTTAAGTGAATTATTTGAGTTTTGAATTATTTTCTTCATTCCTTAGACACAATTAAGATGTTTTCTGCCGAGTGGAATTTGAAATGGAATCATTAGATATGATTTGCAATATTAGCGAATACTCAAGGTGCCTCTTTTAATAAATGAGCAGATATCGAAAGCTTTTCCATTAAAGAAAAAAAAATATATGGACGTTTTTTCTACAAATATGCTTTTTCATGTGATAGTAATTTCAGAATCAATAATTTCAAATCAAACATATTTTCAGAAAATAATACCGTAAAAACTTCCATTCTGCATGAAAGCAGTTACTAACTTCAAAACATTACTGGTGCAGATTTTCAATATCTATGAAAAATGGATAATAATCTTTCTCTTAATAAAGATAAAGTTTTTGATGATATATTATAAAATTAAACCGTAGTTTTTCTTTTAGCTTATGATATTAAATCATACTAGAGTTGTTAATGCATGAATCTTAAAGAAAAGCATTTCAAATCTTGGGTTTCAACTTTTATCTAATATTACTATCTTTAAAAATTTTCATGAATGATTAGTCCTTTAATTCTTGCATTTTTCTCAATATTGGTTTTTCATGCTTCTGTTTAAGGTGGGTTTACTCTCGGATAGTTATAAGACGGCCAGTGATACAACGCATGCTCAGAAAGGAGAGGGTTTTTATTTGTCGTAATTTCATAATTTCAGCCAGACATTCCAAGCTTGGTTATAAATTATCGTTTTGGCGTCCCTGAATTTTTCTTTTTGACTGAATATCGTATAAAAATAATGGATATTTACACAAAAACATGAGAAAATAAAAAAAGTCAATATGTCTGAATTTGGGGGGGAAGGGAAAATAAAATGAAAAAAAAAAACCTTTCGCATCAGTAAGAGCAAAAAGAAAAAAAAGTCAGAGTTAATCTATACATAGTATAAAATGAAGTCTCCTGAAAGCGTCTGTTTGCTGGAACCACAAAAACTCGAGAAATAGTTAATGGATATTGGAGATATTTATACCAATTTTTAAAGCATTTATTGGGGAAGGTTTTACTACATTAAAATCACATAAAAATAAAAAGAGAAGTTTTATAATTGCGATTTTAACTTATCTGCGCATGTGCGAAAACCTGAAACTGCGCTTGTGCAAATAGCAAGAGCTGTGCTGTGCATATGCGTTGCATTTCTTTGCTCACGTCCGATTTTCAACAGCGATTCAAATCTCATTATTCCGGGAAGAAGGAAATCCAGCCTCGAAAGGATCCTCTGTGTTTTGTCTACGTACAGATCATAGTTTTATCTTTTTAACAGTCCAAATAAACATTTCTGAGTGTATGCTATAAAAATTTTCATAGCTATTTTTCATAATTCCTAATTATATTTTTATGTTTGTTTGATGTTACGTAATATTCCCATGTCGTATCAGGTAGAGGCTAGACTTAAGTTTAAAGCTCATTTTTCTTCTTGGATGCTATGCCAAGGGCAACGTCGTGCGGGTACTGATAGTTTATAATAAATATTAAATTTTTTCACGCTGAAAAAAAAGATGAAAATGAAACCTGCTATGCATATTTCAATGTATCATGTCAGAACATCATTTCTTGAACGACCCAGAAACACGTGCTCGTGCGAGTTAAATTATATTTTTACTCATTTTAATTGCTTCATTTGAATGAGTCACTTTATTACTGCAAACGATCCAAAAACACTTTGTCTCGCATTCATTGTTAAAAAAAATAACACAATTCCTATTTATTTCATTTCATATAATCGCGCTCTCAAAATGACATATCTCTGAGCTTTATTTGCTGTAGTGATTAACTTATTTTTTTTAATCGGAGCTTTTGTAAATGCAAAGGGAAAAACGTTATTAAAAGCTGATTTTTTCAGATGCTCGTGTAGGTAATAAAATTTCAATTTTTCGACTACGGATGGTTTTATTTTTTGCCTACGGATTTTTGCTGACGCCACAAACCTCATCCCAAAATAACATCATGATCTAACATGATAAAAAGCCCTTGTGAAATTCTATGGACAGCCATGGACAGTATTTTTCATGCGCTCTCTACTGATCATTTTATAATTGATCAAGTGTAAACCCTCCATTGGGACTTTAAAAAAAAAGGCGCAAACCATTCGCCAATATACCTACTTATTCAGCTTATGGTTCTGCAAATGTGCTTTATAAATTCTATGCAATTTTATGAAAGTAAGAGAAATATGAATTTAAGTATTTGACTGTTTGATATTTAATCAATACTTTTATGTTTTCCACAGGTAATATCGATAACGTCAAAAAAATCTTTCAAAGCACCGGCATCGGTTCTGGTTTCCCTTTCAACGTTTTTGGAAGAAGAAGACGTTAAATCAAGACCGCCGATAACAATGTGTCGGTAAGGATATTTGGCGATTATTAAGCTTCTAATCCCGAATTTGGAAACTGAAACATGTTGGAGTCTGATATAATGGTAACATAACTAATAACTAACCGCCTTTGGCGACCAGTTTGTTCGCCAAGATTATTGGGATTTTAGGCTGTTAATTATTAATATGGTTTGAACCTCCTTAAAAAAACATTTAATTTTTTTAATTTGATGTGACTAAAATATATCAATTCAATAAAAACAATTTAATTATAATTAGAAAATGAATAATATTAAGAACTTGAATTTGAAAGATATAAGATATTGGGATTTATAGCTACAATGGCTATTATCCCCGGTTTCCAGAAGTTAAGATGTAAAAAATCTTGTCAATAAATAAGAGAACAGACGCACAAAAAAAAAAACAAATTGGAGTTTCACTCAGTTAATAGTTAAAAGCAGTTCCGCTGATGCACTTAAGTACATATTCGGGAGTTCCAATGAAGAGAAGATGTGATAGAAGACGGAGCATTCCCGCAACACAGAGTGGTGAAAAAGGGACGAGTCACAAAGCAAGGTCACAACTGGATGAGGTCGAAATAATATTGCGAAATAAAAGAGAAAATATTTCTACGAATTAAATGATTGACAAAAGCAAGTGCTTTAAAATTTTGATGTTTGAGTTTGAATTCCATCACTGCATTTAAAAACTTTGTTTCAGATACAAGGTGGCCAGAAATAAAACACCCCTACTCTGACCTCCATGGATATCGAACTACTCAGTGTAAAGGCTCAAAATTTTGTACACATACTATTCAAAATATGGGGAAACGGATTTCACGAAAAAAAAATTAGTTCCTGAAATCACCGATAGGTGGCGCTGCACAACTGGAACTATGATCAAAAGACACAAATAATAATAAAAATTAAAATGTTTATGCGGTATGGAATGCTTCCATGCTTCCTTTTTAATTTTTCTGCCCCTTATGGAAAATAAAAATAGTAAAGAAGCTAGAACTCCCGTTGTAACTGCAATTTCATACTGTAACCAGAAAAATTTGCATAAAGCATGGTTAGAAGCCATGTTCTGGGAAAGAAGTTAAAAGGTGGGGAATGTCATTCTTATTAGTGATGGCTGTCACGCTGCCAGAACGCGCTTTGCTTGTGAAGTTGTTTTACGAGAATAAAGGAAATGCTCCAGCAGCACTTCGAGAGTTTCGCCGACTTAAGGATTTGCGTAAGGGACCATTGCTTCCACAAGCTCTCAGGAGAATGATCGCTCGATTCGAGGAAACTGGACATCTTGGAGTTCAGCCTGGTCGAGGACGCAAACCGGTTCGTTCAGATGTCGTTGAAGATGTTGCCACCGGTATTGTTGAACAGTCAATGGATAATGTTTTAGGCTGCAGTAGTGCACGTGCAGTGTCACGACACTTGGGTGTTCCCTATAGCACAGTGTGGAACGTACTCAGAAAAATGGTGCATTGTTTCCCGTACAAAATCCGCCCTAATCAACAATTGCTGGCCACAGACAGGGAGATGCGACTGACCTTTGCATTGACATTTCTTGCTAGAGTTGAAGTGGATGCATCGTGGCCGTGGCAGATTCTGTGGAGCGATGAGGCCCATTTCCACCTCAGTGGAACAGTGAACACCCATAACTGTCGCATATGGGACACGACAAACCCCCGTACCTTCCAAGAGATTCCACTCCACTCACCGAAAGTTACAGTCTGGTGTGGATTCACAGCCACATTCATCCTTGGACCGTTCTTTTTCGAACAGGTTACTTCCAATGGC
Organism: Argiope argentata; assembly: GCA_026289955.1. Taxonomy (NCBI): domain Eukaryota; kingdom Metazoa; phylum Arthropoda; class Arachnida; order Araneae; family Araneidae; genus Argiope; species Argiope argentata. The sequence goes on along the minus strand of JAOUZG010052479.1, from coordinate 19,519 downwards.
CTTGAGACATGTACCGTGACGGCCAACAGGTGCAAAAGGATGCTCGAAACATTTGTTGTACCCCATTTGCAGCAGCGCCAATGCCTTGACACCATTACTTTTATGTAAGATGGAGCACCTCCACACATTGGACTCCCTGTGCAACAGTTTCTTCGCCAACATTTCACCACTGACAGAATAATCAGTCGCGCGTTTCCGACAACTTGGCCATCTCGTTCACCGGATCTTAATCCGTGTGATTTTTGGCTTTGGGGACACTTAAAAAACCTTGTTTATCGAGAACGTCTGATAACCTTGGCAGATTTGAAAGAGAGTATCAGTCTGCATGTGAGAAGCATCTCAGATGACCAGTTACGATCCGCAGTTGAACAAGCTGTCCACAGACTTCACATTTTACATCTTCAGGAAGGGAACCATATTGAGCAGCATTCCCTGCATCGATAACGTCCTTGTTTCATGTATGCTTGGTACTTTCAAATAAAATGTGTTTAAAACGTGTTTTTGTGTCTTTTCAGCATACGTCCAGTGGTACAGCGCCACCTATCGGTGATTTCTGGAACTAAATTTTTTTTTCGTGAAATCCGTTTCCCCATTTTTTGAATAGTATGTCCACAAATTTTCAAGCCTTTACACTGAGTAGTTCGATATCCAGGGAGGTCAGAGTAGGGGTGTTTTATTTCTGGCCACCCGGTAGTTTATAAAACTGAATTAAAAATATTATAAAAGTGAAAGGAAGAATTCTTTGGATATGAAATTTATATCATTAAATAGGTAATATTTTTTAGGTTTTAAGATAATGCCAAAAGCCTTTTTACAAGATAAATTTTTTTGAGATACGAGTATCAATTTCAGTCTATTATCAAATAACTATCCGGCAAGTCATAACGATTATGGCTAGAAATTAAAATTAACATACGAACGCCAAAATTGAAAAAATTGGAACGATTTCTCACCAAATATAATCGTGAAAATTTTTAATTGCAATTTTATAAGTAATTTATCAGCATCAATTGCAATTCACAAGCAATTTTATCAGCATTTCTGTTGTAAAAATATCGTTTATAATAATCGCATGGATTATTCAGAATATTAGCAATTTTTAAGCTTAATTAATGTTCTCGAACAAAGTGAACAAATTCTTTAGAGTTTGAATTTAAAACCGATTTTATGCTGAGTTGAGTTATGTCTTTCCAGATGATATTTCTCGCTTTTGATTGGCTAATTATAGTACAATTGATTGTTTAGTCTTGTAATTGGCCATGTGTTATCGTTTCATTATGTCTTTATGTTATAAAGAAAAATAAGATTAATTATTCCGCCATATAACTGCTGCTTCATATAAATTGAATCGTTTCTTTTCTTTCTTTTTTAGAGGTTTGAATGTTATTTATATTTAGATGAACATTTGGAATAAAAAAATTATTTTCGGTCATATTGAGTCAGTTAATTTCTCACTGCATTTTTTAAAAATCGCATTTGTCTAATTTTTTTTGTTTGTTCCTCAACTCCTCTAAAAAAAGTAAAATTGCGTATTCTTTTATTTATATTGATAATATGTGACCTTGGACAGCAGCACCTGTTCGTGGCGTGCGTTCTTGAACAATTTGTAGTCTGGTACACGTTGAAACTGCCGGGGTCAAACGGATTTAACTGTTGTGGTGTGGAAGTTTAATCTTGGTGGATGCCAGTTCAGGTGTCTGACTCGTCATCTGACCTCATTTCAAAATTATGAGATCCGTCCCAAAATAGTCCTAGTGTTGTTTTAAAATGGGACGTTAATATGACGGAATTGAAGTGTTCATTTTGTGCTATCGAACGATTGTTTCAAGTCCTAGATTGTATCCTTATGTAAAATGGAATTCGTATCCTCTTATTTATGTAATAGCATTTGCGGATTTAAACGCTTTTCGGCCTCAGGTAGTTTAGAGAGTGCACATTATGACGGTCCTCGTTTAAGTGATGGTGAATTTAATTTCATATTTCAACACATGTTTAACTGAAATGTAAGCTTATAATTGAAATTTAAATAATTATAATTATTAGACGTAGTTTTGATGTAGCAATATTTTCCAAAAATATTATCTCATAATTTTTTCAAATAAATAAATAAATAAATAATGTTTAAAAAAAAAGAGGCGGTTGCCGTTTTGACAATATAAATTTCCTTTTCAAGCAATTTTTTTCTCTAATTTCAGTAATTTGTTTAAATTTCTTTATTGAATACACAATCGGGAATGTTCTTATGATGAAATTGCATCTAATTTCATTAGGAGTATTCCCCTGATGTAAATTACATAATCGAAATATTCGAAAATTAGTCAATAAAATATTAAATTAATGATTATATTTAATAAATGGGATTGCTAAATAAATGTAATATTTGTAATAAAATTTAAGTAGATATGCCTCAAATAAAGTTTACAATTTTGGATTTGAAAATCGGTGTGATTAAATTCACAATTTTCTTTGAATAAGCTCTGCATTGAAAGTGAAGGGTTTGACACATATTGCCATCTAGTGGCAGAAAGTTAAAACTTTTTTTCCCTCTTGAATGAAAAAGTGCTGCCATTTAAATATACCTATCACAGATAGGGGAAATTTTGGAATATATTACTTGGTTTTTCAGTGTCAGATTTTCTATTAGGTAACAGCCTAGAGTCTCTGGGCTTAGGAAGGGTAGATTATAAATAAATTAAAAAAATTACTAATCTATTTTCAAATAAATGAATAAAAGTTTTATGAATAATAAAATATTTTATGAAATATAAATGGCCTCGCTATTATTACTAATAATAGTATAGAGAAAGAATATTAAACTTAAAAAAATATTCGAACTTTGAGATTTTGACGAATCTCCACGTTTTAGATCTTCCTTGAAAAATACGTTTTTAGAAAATGTCAGTCTGTCTGTTTATGACAAAGAAAACTCATAAAAAAAAAACTGTGAGCTATACGTTGAAATTTAGTATATCGTCTTTATATCAAATTTTTAGATCTCAATTAAGTTTTGATTAAAATCTGATAAGAAAAAGTTCGTTTCTCCGGCTCTTTGAATATAAATCAACGCAATAATTACAAAATAAAGACAGCTAAATAGATAAAATTTGGTATACAGATTTAAATCTGTAGTGTAGACAGGCACCAAATATTGTGCCATATCCAACTAGTTGTTGAGCATCTGACGGTTTATAATTTCAGAAGCATGTAAACGCGATAACTCAAAAACAGTGTAAACGAAAGAATTAATAGTTTAAGAAGAAAGAATTAAGATGTAGAGTTCTTTGTCAATTTTTTTTAACAATCCGGTTGGAATAAAACACGCCTAATACAAAAATTGGATTTTAGCATACTATTAACTGCATCCTAGAGAAGAACCCCCCCCCCCACCAAATACTTGGCAAGAAGTACAAAAAAAAAATTCAGTCAAATGTTAAATTCATGCCAAAGAATAATATTTCGTAACTACTGTACTCAATGCCATGTAAGGCGTAATGGGGGATGACATCTTTATGAGAAAGTATGCGAGAACGTTTTGGGAAGACCATTCCCTGGTTCTTATTTTTATGCTTTCATTATTGCGGTATTTATAGGTAAGGATCGTTTGCTTATTCAATATTACGTATAAACATGGCTAAAGTTATAAGTTTTACTAAATAAATAAATAAAAACAAAAATATCGACATAAAGTTACCAAAACGAAGAAAAGTTACCCAAAGTAATTATTAAAGTAGTTGATGTAGCTAAAAATGTGTTGAAATGTGGAAATTAATTGAGGAGTCTACGAATCGAAGAGCCTTATAATGTACATAATCTGAGCTCTCTCTCTCTCTCTCTCTCTCTCAAAAAAAAAAAAAAAAAAAAAAAAAAATTCAAATCCTTAATACTGCTTTTGTTGTCTCTTACTTTAGTATATATTGAGTTAAAGACATACTGAATAAGTGAAATAAATCAAAAGTATCTTTTGGTGCATTTTCAGTTTATCTTATGAGTATTGGGGTCATAGCTTCATAAGCCAGATAAAAACTTCCGGGCACGAGTAATTTCTAGTGACTTTGTTACTCGGCTACAAACGCGAACGTTTCGAGTTTGTTTGTAACCCTCGAGGGTCATGATTTGGTACTTTCATGGTACTCAACCATTCATCCCCAATTTTGACCTGCGACCATGAGTAAGAAATCTTCGTATAGCTGTTGTGGCTCCCTCTACCGTCAGCAAAAGTCATCGGACGCGTTAGAAACAATAGCTAACATTATCATCATCAGCACTAACAATTCACACACGCTCTAACATCGTTCATCTCACCTTCGACTCACTGGTGGAAGAGTGTGAGATGATAGCTTCATGTTACTCGGCTGCAAACCCTTACGTTGCCAGTTTGGTAGTGACCTTCGAGGGTCACGACTCAGTCTTATCGGTTCTCAACAGCCATTCACCCACAGTACTGCATATTGCATTTAGAATATTAAATATTTCATGGTAAAAAAATCACCAATTTTTGTTAATTATTCTTAAAGCTTATATAAGCCCAGAAAACAACAGGCCAAGAATATTCGGAAATACATGCTGTTATTAGAGATTTTAACAGTCATACTAGAGGATGTTGGATAACTTATGACTGGATTTTAGTCATTTAAAAACAAAAATAATGTTATTAATTTCTTAACAAATTCATTAAATTAGAAAATTCCCATCTTTAACTTAATGGAAATTAGCAAATTCCAATTTTTAGCGTGATTCCAATGAATTAAAAAAAATAATGGCGATTTCATTAATTTTAAAAATTTTGAAGTCAAATAAGTAACTGAAATATAAAGATGAAAATATTGATATGTTACCGATTTTTTTAGCAAAAATTTAATCCATAATTTGATTTTCTATGAAAGTGATGATTAGTTATTTCGCATATAATAGTTTTAATAATGCATGTATTTCTAAATACAGGAAATGTCATTAACATTGGAATAAATAAGCTACATTTATATTCCATACTTCTGTGTTTGATATGTGATTATGGCATGTTGCAACATGATGATGTCGTGTCTGCTTTTTATCACAGAAAGAGGGGTGCAGCAGCTTCTGAGGGTATGGACCCTGAGCACCCGAGGGCCGAAGTCTGATGAAACACCCACCCACACGCTTGCACATCCCAGTTTTACAGGGGGTGGACATTCACACATTTCACAGATAGAACACAGAAGAACAACCTTGCCCTAACCGGGACTCGAACGCAGGACTCGCAGAATACGAGAAAGACGCGCTACCTCTGTGCCAGAAACCGGCTTGGTATATGATGGTAATGATGAATGGTTAGATTGTTTTAGGACTGAACTCACAATGTTAGGGTTTGCAGTCAAGTAACATAGCAACTAGACAAAAGTAATTACTCGCGTCCGGAGGAATTGCGCCAAGCGTATGACGAGTGTGTGTCAGTTCTTGGCGCAAATGTATCGTTCGTCTCACCACCTACTCACTGGTGGGAGAGTGTGTAGTGAAAGCCTCATTATCGTGTTCGGAGGAGGTTATCTGGCTTATGAGGCTTTCACCACAATGGCAATATAACACTAGTGGCTCCGACTTTACTTAAAATTTTCTAATATTTTATTGTTTCGAATATTTTAATATACTACAATTTAAAATAAGTGTAATGCCGTATTTATTTTAATTCTTTTAAAAAATAAATTATTTATGTTTTGTTTTTCTGATTTTAATCGTTTTTTTTTTTTTTTTACTTTTTATTTTCAGGTCGAGAAACGAGACTGATCGTTAAAATGTAACATACCTGCTGAAAATAATTTGTTGATTGTTTGCAATCCGATATCTCTAAAAGATATTGTTTCAGTTTAATTTATCTTTAATTATAAGATTATGTAACTACTTTGTGTTTATTACTGTTTCAATTAGGAATATATAAGAATTATTAAAACTGACTTTCTTTCCATTTTTTTTATTTATTCATCGTTGAAAATGAACCTAATTTTCTGTTACATTAATCTAATACTCTTCTATTATTGTTCATAGTACCTGTGGATTTTGTGAATTTAATAAATTAAAAATTCTTATAATATTCGATTACTTTTTTATGAGTTACACATAAGAATAATTAATAACACGGTTACAAAATTAATAATATCATTTTATTAATAACTTTGTATCTACCTTGTTATGTAGCGGTTATTTATATGTGTCCGATACTAGGCGACACATGATGTTATGTTGTTTAAGGATTTTGTTTATACTCAGCGGCTTCCTGTTTTTCACAATCAGGTCTATAGCGCAGACTGTTAGCCTGAATCTGTATATGTATGAGTACATGAAAGCATTTATTTTTATTTATTAATATTTTCTTATAAATAGTGTGAAAAAAAAGGAATAAAATAATCAAAATATCCAAAAATTTCTCACTCAAGAATCGTTTATTTATGCATGGTTATGTATAAATAGTTAAAAGTTTTTGAACTTAATTATCTATTGTTACTTATGGCACTTGCCTATGGACAAGCCTCTCGCTGATACAGCAGCAGATTTAAGTCGAAAGGAGCGTCTCTTGTTTTTGAAGTAGCGCCAACTTGGGCCAAGAGTATGACTTAGTTACACACTCCCCACATTTGCTTGCACAGCCCCTTTTTACAGGGGGTCACATTCACACATCTCACAGATAGCACACAGAAGAACAACCATGCCCGAAACGGGACTCGCACCTGCGATTCCCAGGACACGAGAAAGATGCGCTACCTCTGTGCCAGAAAGCCATCATTTATTTATTTATATATAAAGACAAATATTTATAATTTTAAAAGCATTTAATTGTTATAAAAATTAATTAGCAAGTAAGCCATTAAAAGTTTTTATTGATTCTCCAGGCGGCTACTTCACCTGCTCTGTCGGAAATCCATCACTAGTTAGTAGCGAAGTAATAATTATCGACTCTGACAAATAGGCTAGGAAAAGCCGATAATTGGAAGAATAGACACAATTTATTTCCCGTTAGTGACCAGCTGTTTCGCCAGGAGAATGCTCTCTAAAATTTCCAATTAAATATCTATGTACTTTAGTACTTAATAGCTCTTTCAGTAAAATATTTATAAACTTCAAATTTATTTTTATGTATCAATAGTTATACAATATTTTGTTCATTGTATGAAATATATTCCCAATTTTCTGACATTTAAATTTGAAAGGGAAGATATATAACTTTGATAAACATAAAAACTTTTTTTATTGAAACAAAACAAATAAAAAAAATAAATTATGATTTCAAAAAAAGTGAATGCTTCAACATTGTAATCTTAAGTATATCACAGATTTCTTTTCATGATTTATGCAATATTACGAAGAATTATTCATTAA
>JAOUZG010052479.1:0-11772 GCA_026289955.1 Argiope argentata | reverse complement strand
CTGAAAATAATAAAAACTACGAAATGTAACGTTATGAACTCTAAAGTCCATACAATTCTTCGATCCTATAAAATTTATTCAATAAAATTATCTTGACAGTTTAACGTTTCAATCTTATACGATCGAGAATGACAAAACTTTAAACCTGTGAATATCATTATTCTAGGGCAATTAATTTTATTATTATAGGCAATCAATCAAGCCACGATCAGATTGGCTTATTTTCTTCAAGACGGTCAACGGGGAGGTCTAAAATCGAACTTTTTATAGAATGGAGACATTCTTTTTTTTAATAACAGCAATTATTAATTGCGAAAGAGTTGTACTTTTTGCATTGAAATGTCAGTGACTCAAAATTTTATTAAATATGATGGATTTAACAAAGAACAAACAAACAAAGAATCGGTTTAAATTTTTTAAAATTATGATTCATCAGAGCATTTATCGATTCAAATTACATAAATATAATTATTTATTTGTGGATCATTTTATCATTAGATATATGCGTCAAAAAATAAAGTTTTAGAATTTAGCTGTTGGACATATAAAACTATGTATATCTTAATTAAATCTCAATTATGTTGTTGTCACTTATTTTACTTGCCATGGGAAAGCATCAATTGTTACCATTTTCAGAAATTGGAAAACATTTTGTGCATTTTTAGAGATAATTTTAGAGTACAGCAAAATAATAATTTTATAATACAGTAATACAATTTTTTACTGTCTTATTTATTTTTAGAGATAATTTTAGAATATAAAAATTACATAAATATGTAAAAATTAAAAAAAAATCTTCAAACTGATTGAACGAGTTTGCTTGCGAGCGTCGAATATATGTAAAAAAGCTCATTAATTAATTAAATTTTCTCAATTAATTAAATTTTCTTTTCATAATTTTAGTAATAACAAAAAAAAATTGAATAAGACTGTATGAAAGAAACGGAGAGCTCTTATGACCAAGCGCATAAAATTAACCAAACCAAACTATTTTTTTCCCTGTAAATTCTGCAAATACAAATTTTAACTATTTAGAAATTTATTCTTTTTAAAGCCCAAACAGTATTATTAATTACAAAAAAGGTTCCTTTTGTAACATCTATTGTAACTCATTATTTTAAGGATTCGTTTAAATAGATTTTTATTAATATTTTTTCTATATAAATTTCTTGATGACTTATACTAAATTGTATGATTTTTTTTTCGGTTGATAGACAGATAGATCATATTGACGACATTTCGATTATTGTATCCATCAATAATTATATTTTAAATTCTTTGGGAGTTATGAATATATTAAATTATGATTTTTTTTCTAATAGTGTTTTAGATTCCATGAAATGTGTAAATAGAAACTGATCTGTTGAATTAAGCCACAACTCCCGATTTTTAACTATTTGACCCGAATACAAAATTTATACCTTGGACTACCCTGTATATTACATATTAGAGCATTTTTCCGTTAGCAAGGCGCCAGCGAAAAATCTCCAAGTTATGTAGAATTCCACCAAATTTCTTACAATGATTTTAAAGTGAAAGTTCGCCAAATAATGTAGAATTTTGCCAAATTTCGTTGATTATTTTTCCCTGGCGCCCGGCTAATGGAAAAGCATCCGGATTAGAAATTAAAAAATATGAAAAAAAAAACTTAATTACACTCATGTACATAAATGAAAAATAACGCAAGTCCAAGAAAAGAAAGTCAGAAGCAAAACCAATGTGATTTATTTGTAAAGCATATTTATAAAACCAAAATTAAAGGTATAAAAAAAGATGCTATATGTTTGATACTTTTTAAGAAAAAATGTGATTTTTTGCACCCTTGAACAAGTTACAAAGAAAAAAACTATTTACAAATATCAATATAACATGGTTGGTAGGAGGGTTAATAAATAGCATGTCTTCCAGACGATGCAATACAGTCCATACAACGTCTAGACATGCTGAGAATTAAATGATCGATCTGATCTTGGGGAATATTACACCACTCATCAAGCAATGCTCTCCGAAGCTCCGGTAGACATATAGAAGATGTTTGACGGGTTCACAACTCACCGACGAAGTATGTCCCACACATGCTCTACTGGATTCAAGTCCGGTGAAAATGTTGGCTAGTTCGTAGGGTAGTATTCTCCTATCGAGTATTGTATCCAAAGGGTATTGTAATCCATAAACACGAATTCTGCACCCAAGGAGCCACAAAACAAACGTAAATGTTGTTCCAGAATGACGTCCCGATATATTTGGCATGTCATGGTTCCAATTTGTATAAGCTAATCAGTTCTGGAACAGAATAATTCCTCCCCAAACGAGCAATCCTGCGCCATCGTAACAGTATCGTTTAATGACGTTCTCTTGGTGGTAACGAGTACCTTGCGTTCTGAAAGTCCGTCACAATCATGCTGCAAGCTAAACTTGGACTCGTCGGAAAATATTACGCAAGTCTACTGTTGCGGTGTCCCCAATGCATGCTCTCTACTCCAGAATAACGGCAGGCGATAGTGAATTACAGTAATTGGAACACATCTGTCATGCTTGCGAGTATATAGTCTAATCTTCCGTAAACGCCGTTAAACGGTCTGAGAGGAAACTGTCGTACCAATGACTAAAGAGAGCTGACTATATAGGTCTTATGTTGTGTTCCTTCTGTTTCTTTTGGCAGTCACTTCCAAATACGGAACCTCATTCGGCGTTGTAACTCGGGGGCAACCTGTGTTGTAACGTCTGCTCGCATTGCAATAATCTTGGAATCGTTGCCAAAGCCTGTGGATGACACTCTGGGCGATCCCAAGTCCCTCTGATACTTCCTCCTGGGTGCGCCCACGTTCCAGACGGTCGTTAAATCTAGAAAAGTAAAAAATCATCCGAATGCATCCTTTGTGCCATAACTATTCGCTCATTGTATTGAAAGGCTTATAAAGCGCTTGTGAACCATTTTATTTCTTTGAATGCATTCCTTATACATCACTCCCTTTTACACTCGTCAATGTGACGTACTATCGGTGTCATCTGGTGGCTTCCAGCAATTTGCATATGAATTTTGAAGTTACGTGTTATCATTTTACGGGTGATATATGTCCAGAAAGTAATATGTAAGGATGATTCCCGCGTGACTCTGAAACATCCTTAATTTATGGACATGTGTGTAATTAAAGATTAATTTTAAAATTCTTTGTAAGATGTGAATATGTTAAATGACGTTTTCTTTTCTGGTAGCACTTTATATAAAATGGAATGCATCAACATAAACTGATCAGATATCCTGAATGAAGCCAGAACTCACGAATTTCATTTTTTTGACTCGAATTCTATATTAATTTATTCCTGCATTCTGTCTTTTACAGGTCAGTAAGCAATGAACACTAAAAAAAGATTAATTAAATTTTGAAGTTAAGAAAAACACAAAAAATATTTGTTATATTATTGATTTTTAAAAGAAAGTAATATGTAAGGAATTATCCTTTTTAACCCATTCGCTGTCAACCGTCGAATATACTCGTAATACTTTCAATATATTATAACGCACAACTTGTCAAACTTGAAAACTTTTTATGGCCTCAAACATAAAAATACAAGTGTAAAAACTTGAAAAAAAGCTACAAATAAATTGTTTTTACAAAAATTCTAATTTATTTAACCTGTTCGCTGACAAGCCTAAATTGTATGAGGTCATTCCCATTGCCAACCACGAGTATACTCGTGTTTGATTTTTATACATGTAAATGATTATTTATGACAAAATAGGTGTATTTATTTTGAAATAATAAAACTTAGATTAACAATAACACTCAAAACAGAAATGGCAATGGGAATAACCTCATACAATTTAGGCTTGGCAGCGAATGGGTTAATATTTCATTAAAATGAATGCCGAAAAATGTCTAACGGGAAGTTATCAGCTTAAAAAAATATATCTAAATCAATACAAAAAAGCTTATTTGTGTTTCTTTAGCTATTCTTTTTTTAACCTTTTTGATCGTCTAAATTCATTATTTTATATTTTTAATTAAATTTTATTACAACATATTTAATTTTTTTAAAATTTGGGAAGTTTTTACTTTATCAGAATAATATTCTTAGAAAAAAGTAAACAGTATCTTCCAGCAATATCTATAATTCTTGAGCAACAATTATTATTAAATCTTATTCTATTTAAAAATCCTTTCGACCACTCCGCTTATATTTACAATTCATTATATAAGTTGTCGGTATTTCCGACTTGCTATTTTTCCTAAAAAAGTTTTGTAAATTTAATTATTATGTTATTATCGATGATTTAAATTTGTATTTCCCTCCAAAAAGTGAAATATAAAGCATTTAGATTTCGGAAAACTATTCACTGATTCTTCTTTATGTGAAGTGTATATTAGTTAATTGACAGGAGCATTTATTTTATGATTCAAGTCAATACTCAATTTTCTAATCGGCAGATAAAAAAAAATAACTATTATAGGTAAGAAGTTATTCTTTCTTATAAATTATTTTCTAAATAATAATTTGTAGAATTAAATATAATTTCTATTGAACAATTTACTGTTATTATTTTATAATGTTTTGGTGCAGCGCAAGAGATTTAGAATGTTTTAACGGAATGTTACCGATTTGTTTATTTCTTTGTCACACGTTGTCAAATTTTTCATAATTATAATAATGATTGTATTATATCAAAATATTAAAAAATAGATTAGTGGCTTTTGTTTTATTTGATTAGTTACAAATATTAAGGGCGTTTAATTGTTCATCGCTTCAATTTTTTTCTTCAACTTTTACTTTGTTTTCATATGGCAGTTAGACTAAAAAATAAAATTCTTTTCTTTTTTAATTATATTTTTATTAATTTTATTTAACAAAGAAAGCAGAGGGAGAGGTGAATTATGTTATAAAGGTTAAAAATGGTTCTTGATATTGATATTCACGTCTTCCGTAGTTTATTTGGCGATTTTCAGATTTCGCCATCATCGCCAAACTCCATTATCTATAATGCAACTATCTTGGTGATAATTCTCGTTTGTTAATGCAGTCATAAAATATTGAAAAGAACTTTTGTAAAATACAATCAGAATATATTAAAAAATAATTAATATGAAGAAGTAAAAATAAAATTTATAATAGTGGAAAAGACTATTAATTTTTTAAAAAACTATTATTATTAGTAATTTTAATAAATAGTAGAGAAATGTTTTTATCGCAATACCATACTCTGAAAACATAGAAAGATATATTGAAATATTTAATAATTTTTAATTCAAAATGTTAATTGAAAAAAAAACTCTTTTTTTAGGGAGTACTTACTGTTCAAGCAATAACTAAGTATAAAATTTATAGTGATATATCCAACAGCTTGTTTCTTAGAGCAATTTGAATGGTTTTTTGTAGCTTGCTTGTGATAAATTGTACGTTCGCAGGAGGCCATTTTACTAATAGTAAGTCAGCCTATAACTTTATTACGTTAACATATTTTTTACCTCCATTATTCAATTTTATCTTTTACTAATTTCTTTTATAAATATAAAAGTTTAAAAGTTCAAATTTTCTTATATTTATTGTAAAGAAGAGCAATAAATTTATTTGAAGATGCCAAGATCTTAAGAAAGTAATTTATAATCATTAAAAATATTTTCTAACGCTCGTTGTGGAATTACAATTAATGTATTGTTAAAGTTTTTTGCTCTCCTAATTTCATATTAGCTAAGCAAGTATAGTTTTTTGCTATATGTTTAATGATTTTTATAGTTACAGGTACCACATGACTTTCATTACAGAAACAAATTCCATTGTTTCCAGTGGATTAAAAAAGTTTAAATTTGTGAATACAGTACACATTCGAATATTCGGTTCGCATCTATCCGGATTTCTTACGTTGCTCATTGTCATCTATTAAGGACTTATTCAAAACTAAAAACTAAGTTTTGAATCTAATCTTAAGGTTACCTTTTCATATTTGTTTAATCATTTATCAGTGAAAAATCAAATCAATTTGAGTAAATCATCTTAGGAATTAGACCTACGATCTACTTAAAGGCTTTGTTTATGCGTACATCATTTAGATTAGGCATGCCGGCTTCCTGGCCTAGGGTTAGCGCGTCTACCATATGATCTAGACGTCCCGGTTCGGGCATGGTTGTTCACCTGTGTTCTATCTGTGAGGTGTGAATGTGCCCTCCTTTAAAAAGGGTCTGTACAAGCGAATGTGATGAGTGAGTAGTTAAGTAGTACTCTTGGCCCTACTTGGCTCTACTTCAAAACAAGAGGCGCTCAATTCAGCTTAAAAATCGCTGATGCATCTGCGAAGCTTGTACATAGCAAGTGCCATTAGAAATAACAAATTGGGCATTGCAGAATTTGTGTTGAATGTGAACAATTATTATCTTTTAATTTACATATTATATAATAAGTTCTTGAAACGCGGAGTATATTAAAATTTATAAACTACCCGGACAGAGCCATGTAACTCAACACATTACCAGAAACTGATCCTATTAATCACCGGGTCACGACCGCGTTCACAGTCTGCATGACTCAAAACAAATGGAAAAGCTTGATACTCAACAAGAAGTGAGGAAATACTTATTATAATAATGATTGTGATATAAAAACTATGTCTTCTGTTATTGGTAGTTAAATAAACGAGTTTCTAGAACTCCAACCTATACGGCTTTTTTTTTTGTAGTTGTTGTTATGGGTTTTGCCCTTCCGTCGTATTAGACCAAATACTCGAAAGTATACGTTATTATATACAGGGTGTCCCAAAAGGTCGTTTACAAACTTAACATGCTGGTCTGCCATATCATGCTGAACAAGATTTACATAGGAACTTGTGTCGGAAAATTCAAGCTGCGACCGCTAGATGGCGGTAAGTGCAGGTTTGGATGAGGAGAAAAAAATGATGTCGAAGGCTGTGTTAATATGATTTTTATTACAAAGCATCATTACATCACAGCAAAGGTTCAAAATTCTTTCCATTCGCCACAATGCGCATTTCACAACGTCGGCGCATGAATTTACGCAATCCGTTCAAATTGGCCAGGAGTGTCACCGATACGTGCTGCCACTTCCATGATATTGGCGATAAGATCCATGTCCGATGTTACGGGTGTTTCGTACACCATGGATTTCATTTGTCCCCACAGGTAGAAGAGGGCAGTCAGGTCGGGGGATCTCGGCGGCCATTGGGCTGGTTCGCCTCTACCTATCCAACGATTAGAACAAGTCCTATCGAGGTATCCTCGAACAGCGTAGCAAAAAACATGAACAAAACATGACTGGGCTGACGTCTGTTTGGGAAGCGCTCAAGGTACATCCGTGCCGCGGTTCGTCCATTTCCGTCAGAGGTGCCATAATGCATGTCGGCCATTTCTGCGTTACTGAACTCATTCATCCTTCTCCTTCAACGTCCATGCCTGAAATGATTGTTTTCCCCACTCTCCCGTTTTCGTGCAATTATCGCCCTCTAGAGGTCGCAGTTTGAATTTTCGGACACAAGTTCCTATGAAAAACTTGTGCATCATGATATGACAGACCAGAATGTTAAGTTTGTAAACGACCTTTTGGGACACCTTGTATATTATATCTATAATATTCACTATTATATTGCATATATTTTCTGCAGGCATCTATGATGGATTCATGGCTCTTCCTGACATTGTCTGTTATCTTGATGTTCTTTGGTGGAAATTGCTTTCCTGAATCCTTATCCTGTACCACATTCAATGGCGAGACGATCTGCCGGAAAAGCACCAGTGATGGAACCTCTGCCGGAGAAATCTCAGGAGCCGATATCGCGGAACTGGGTGAACGCAAAAAAGGGGTCGACACCGCGGAAGGCACTCCATCGGATCGATATCCCTCAAATGATACGATGATAGGTGAACAACAGTTTCTTTTTTAAAAATCGGGATTTTTATTTTCCGAGCCAAATTAGATATATTGATGAAACTAATTGATATTTTGATAAAATGAATATTTTCGTTCATAAAAAAATCCCACAGTTTTTTTCGATATTGCAGATATTTGGCATAATATTGAATTGTAATATAAGAATAATGATTTTCTCTTTCTCTTTAATATATCAAAATTGGGAATAAAATAAGTGTTTAGTAAATGTTTTTGCAATCATAATTAATAAGTTTCCTACTTTTTTTGCAGGAATCTTACCTTTTAGAGGATTTGGTGTTAAGAATTCATTTTTTCTCTTCCTGATTTTGCAGTTGTTAATATGATTCCTTTTAAAATTTAATTTTATCTGTATTTTTAATGAGTGAAAATTAAATACAATTTGCATCATTTTTATTGTAGAAAGTTTGAAATATTATCTTTAACGTCAGTTAGAGATAGTGACAAAAACTTTAGATATAATGTCATAAACTACAATGAAAGAGATACGGTTAAAATAGTTGGCAGTTTCTATAACATCAATACTTAAATTACAAATGGAACAAATCTATTATCTAGTGTATAGCTGAACATGACCAATTAAAAAAACATGTACTATAAACTCTAAAAAAAGCCGAATGTTATAATAAAATCTCAGATTTTATTAAAATTCTTCTGAATGGAATCCCAGATTTCCAAAAAATCCAGATATATATGTACACAATGGCCATAAAATAACTTTCCCCTGTTTGGTGGTATCTGCAGTTAAGCGAATGAATGAAATTAACAAAATATTGAAACCACATTTCGTGTACACACTGTGGAAGGCACAAAAATATAAATTTCGCTAGAAAAAAAATGCCAAAAGTTGCAAATTGGGGACATGCTGGTTAAATGGACGTACAATTATGAATGAATGCATGAAATTCACAGAAAATAATCTTTTATTCAACAATATTAAGGTTCCTGGATGCCATGCAACAGTGTACAACATTTGGAATATGGTGAATGACGCTCTCCATTTCTGTGTATAAGCTGTCAGTTTCAATGTTCATAACTACCCGTCTCATGCTCTGTTTCAAAACATGGAATATTTCTTAAAAGCAGACATGCCATTGCACTGTCTAGTGTATAACAATTCTACCAGCAAAGTTTACTTAAATAAGGTACAGCCCATATTCAGCACACACTAACAGTCAATCACGGACATATCAATAGTCAAGATCGATATTCAAGAAAGAGATGTCAACAGGCAGTTAGCTCTTTCCTTTTTATAAGGAAACATGGAACTACCATCCCGCATGCACTATGAATTGCACATAATTCTTCGTACTTGACAGCAGCCCCAATATTTTTCTTATCGACAACTTTTAGTAATGTTTTTTTTCTAAGAAATTCATCCTTCCAATCCTTTCACAGTCTGTATATGAAATGTGGTTTCATTTCGTCCATTCATTATGCTCTTGTTATTAGTGGCACTTGCCGTGGACAAGCCTCGACAAAACATCAGCGAGTTTTAAGCCGAAAGGAGCGTCTCTTGTTTTGAAGGAGCGCCAACTAGGGTCAAGAGTATGACTTAGCTACTCACTTATCACTGTCCCTTGCATAGCCTTCTTACAATGGGGGGGGCACATTCATACACCTTACAGATAGAGCACAGAGGAACAACTATGCCCGAACCGGGACTCTCAGCTCTTGGATAAGACGCGCTCTCCTTATGCCAGGACTCCGGTTCATTCATTCGTTTCAACTCTAGATGCAGCCAAACAGAAAAAAATTAATTTAAGGTCATTCTTTAGTGATAGCGAAAGGCTTTACAATTATCGATTTTAAAGAAAATTAAAATTTATGGTCACTTTACTCCGGTTATAAAACCACCAATTTTTGCTTTAAAAAAATTCTAGTCATTATATAGAAAGATAATAAGGGGATGATACTTTCTAAAGGTCTGTCTGTTATTGCCACAAGAGGAGCGACAAAAACAGACCACAAGAGGAGAGGAGTAACGTATTTGTATACACTGCATGTAGCTGCTTGTAAGAATACACACGGGTACTGTTCTAGGAATCTTCTTAAGTAAAGGAAAATTAACCGCGACTGAAGTATGATTGGTGATGCATTGAATTGAAATGTAATTATATGAGACTTTTTTTTTGCAAATAGACATATTCTTAGAGGATTTCGTATTTTGAACTTCCATCTCATATCAATGAGTATGGGCTATTTGGTTCCGATCACGTAACTGGTATTGGCGCTATCAATATTAGTAAAAGTGATTTGCGGGCGTCAATAATAATAATGAGACTTTTGCTTTTAATGCATATGCTTTTTTGTCTTTTTTTTCATTTAAAAGTTATAACTATTATTGTGGTGGCAATACATAGGATGATGGATTTCTATTGTGTAATTCATCAAGAGGTTTCGTTATGTCTTAGATTTCAAGGTACTTTTCCGTTAGCCGTTCTCAAAAAAAAAAAGCCAAATAAATTTGGCGCAATTCTACATCTTTTAGTGATTTTTTTCCTTTAAAGTCGCTGTAAAAAATTTGGCGGGATCCTACATTAATAGGTGATTTTACGTTTGCGCCCGGCTAAACGGAAAAGTACCTATTTCGACAATGGAATTTGAACTGTTATTGTATTTTGCCTGCATGCATTTTTAATCACATATTGTTCCATTTGTAGAAACGACTTTGTTCAACCAACATTGAGCTTTCTTAAGGAATTTCAATTTTGATAAAGGAATTGTAGTGTTTTAGAATAGGTAATTTTATATTTAAAATGTGGTAAAATGTTTTTCATCAAAATATATGCATTGTTATTGAATAATCGACATAAATTCCCTTTACAAATAGGATTTTTTAGAAAATAATCCCAAAATATCTAAAAGCACAACGTTTTTTTTTTTTTTTTGGTTCTTGATACTGCTGATTAAATGTTGGCAAATCTAGAAACTTATTTTTAATGCGGGTAGTTGATTCAGAATTCTAACCAAGATACTTTCTATTCGTAGCGAAATCAATTTCAAACTATTAATGTTCTAGATTTTAAGTAAATGTCTTATGTCAATGAATGGGAAGTTTTTAGGTGATAGGCGGAATGACATTGAGGCTTTTCTTTGCGTTTATCGCTTTTGTAACATATATTGTTAAATTTTGAAGAAACTATTTCAAAATATTCGAAAAAGTTTTGAAAAATTTAGTTTATACATTTTCCATCAATATCCGTTCTAATTTGCGAATTATTATGGGAATTCACAAGCCTAATTTGAGTGGATCATTTAAAATTTACATCAATTGTTAGTTTTCTAAACTTTGTCTTTCTCTGATTTTTAGCGACTAATAAAACACCGAAGAATAATTATCAATATCTGGTTTCAGCACCATTATTCTGCTCATATTCTTAAAAAAAGGCATTGTAAATTTTATGAAGATAAGATAATTATGAGCTTAAGCAGATTTAGTTGAAAATTTTTACTTGTTTGATAGTTTTTATGCTTTCCGCAGGTACTCCATATAAATTTGTTAGAAATTTTTTTGAATCCCTCGGTTTCGGATTGGGTTTCCCTGGCATTTTTGGATGAAAGCGTTCAATCAAGATCTAATTAATACACTCTTTCGGTAAGTACATTCTGCGATCATTAATTTTCAGATTTTCATCCATGGAAAATAAAAGTTAAATTTAAAATTTTAAAAAAAACATGAAAATTTAAGTTTATTTAAAAGTGATCAAATTATGGAAGAGGACAAAGATCGTTTATTGTTACAAAGAGTAAGGTTATTCATTCTATCATATGACTATGATGTTTCATGGATTGCCATCATTCAATGTGGAGATTTGAATGTCATTAAAATATAAAAAACATCTATTTTAGTCAGGTTATTGAATTATTTTTATATTA
>JAOUZG010052465.1:0-21748 GCA_026289955.1 Argiope argentata | reverse complement strand
ACTTCTATATGAAGAAATAAACATTAAAAATGTAATTCTTGAGAAGTTAAGAAAAAGAAATGCTAACTTGGATGATGAATTATTTCATCCTCATAAATATAAACCGTATGCAATTATTTTAAGCATGTGACGTCAACTGAATTTTTTTCGGGGAATCCAGGTTTATTTCTTTAATTTAGAATCCTAAATTTATTTTATTGATCTGATTACAACATTATTGAAATTTAGTTGAAACCGAAGTGAAATACTTGTAAAAAATTACTTCTCAGCTTAATGACTTTTTTAAAGGATCAACAAAAGTTTCTACATGAAAATAAACATTTTTTCCTTATAAAAAGGCTAATAAATTTATTTGCTCAAAATGTCATTATGCAAATTATCAATTTTTCATTACGCAAATTATCAATTTTTCACTATGCAAATTATCAATTTTTGTCATTATGCAAATTGTCAAAATCTCTTAGAAATAATGGATCAATCTGTGTCACTTTTGATGAATTTTTTTGGAATCTAATGAAATCAAAGAAAATAAATCAAAGTAAATAAATGGAAATAAAATCAAAGAAATGCAGTGTTTGCTGTTATCTGAGGTTTGCTTTACATATGGTCTTCAGCGGATTGAGATTTAGAAGGAGTTTGAAGAAAACAAAATAAATTATATTTTGTTATTATTATTATAATGGCACTTGCTAAGAACAAACTTCGCTGAGGCATCAGCGTGCTTTAAGCCGAAAGGAGTGTCTATTGTTTTAAAGTAGCGAAAACGAGTGTCAAGAGTACAATTCAGCTACACACTCATCACAGTCGCTTACACGTCCCTTTTTTACAGAGATGCGCATTCATACACCTTACTGTCAGATCCCAGAAGTAGAAACCTGCTTGATCCGGGACTCGAACCCGGAACTTCCAGCTGTCGCCCAACAATAGACGCGCTACCCCAATGCCAGGACGCCGGCGAATTAATTATAATTTAAGCACTACTGTGAATTTTGGAAAATTTTTGAAACATTTATATAAAAAGGGAAATTGGATTGAATTATGGAAAAAATCTCCATTTCAGTAATGAAGAAATTCTGAGATACTAATTAATTAGTTATATTAATTAATTCAATTAATAAATTTTTCGTTCCAAATAAACCAGTCTTGTTGAGTATTTTCCGTCGTCACCTGTTTTGTGAAGACTCGATATTAAGTAATTAAGTTCCAGATAAGTATAATTTTTTTTTCGAATAATGGCTAAGATAATTTTTGTAAAATACATTTATATTCAAGGATTTTTCTGTTTCCATTAAGGTTTTATTGTGAAAAATTTAAAACACCCAGTGAATTAGTTATAAAATGGAATCACTTTAAATCTGGATTGATTTTCTTCGTTGAATAATTTTGTACCATTCATCTTGTCATTCAAAATATTTTCTTGTCATTCATCTTGTCATTCTTAAAAAAGAAAATAACCATTATGAAATGGGTATCAGAAAAAAAAAACTTTAAAAATTACGATTTTCTTTTCATCTAAGAGTGAATACTTATTGAATGATGAAAAAATAATGCCTGTTGAACTTATGATGGTCTTAACAGATGCGCTTCCATTTTACCATTAAAAAAACACTTTAAAGGTTAACCAGAAAGTTTTGGGATTAAATAATCATAAATAACATCGAAAGAATGCTAATATATTTTCTGAAAAGCTTCATTCAAGAAAATAAATGGCCTCTTTATATGACGAAAGCTTTTGAATTGCCATACCCTCATCATTTTCAGGTTTGAAGGAAAGTTGTTGAAAGGGAAAAAATTCGTCAGCTGCAACTTCAGACAGTTTTCATATCCCCCCCCCTCGATTCCCATCGTTTCGACAGCTCATCGTTGGGTCTGAAGGTCAAATGAAGCCATAACCACCGTAGAGCCAGACAGCAGACATTTGGCAGACGGCCTCTTTCTTTCTTTCTTTCTTTTTTTTTTTTTCTCTCTCTCAGAATCTTTCCTTTCTTTTCTTTTTCTTTCTTTTTTTCTTTTTCTTTTCTTTCTTTCTTTTTTTGAATAATTAAACAATTCCTTTCATATAAATAAACTGGAAGAATGATTTAAAGCTGCTTTGTCATTTATTAAATTATCAGACAGTACCTTTTGTTTTTATTTAAGGGCATATTTTCCCCTCTGAATTCTCAATAATCATTTAAACATTCTTTAAGATTCCCCATTTGTTTGGTTTCGTTCATTAATTTTGGCATTAATTATTGTTGATTGGTGCTGAGCCCTCTTGGGATATTGTTACAAACCAAAAATTGGGATTTTTTTTTTTCATAACACATATTAACATTCTATATTTTCTAACATTATTTAACGTTCTATATTAGCAGATAAAATCCTATATAGATAAAAAATAATAATAAAATTTGGGTTTTCCTCTGATGCAGCTTGAATCATCGAATTTGGTTAAGTTTAGTTTTTACAACTCCTTTCTAAATCAGGACACAACGATAAAGTTGTTAACAAAAACCAGTATGTTTTCGGAGCGTCAATTCTAAACTAGAGGTAGAAAAGGAAGAAATGAAAAATCTATAAGTAGGTAAACAAAATAATATGAAAACTAAAGTAGAAAATTAAAAGAAAATGAAATCAGAAAAATGAAACATTTTGGTATTAAAAAATTCCAATAATCCTGAAGAAAATTCGTAAATAAAATAATTTATCAAAGCCTTTACTATTTTTTTCAGGGGATATTTATATTCTTTGTATGACGAGAAATGACTACACTCTTTGTATGACGAAAAAGTTAAATTCCTCAAGGGCAGACTTTAGAAAAATTAAATCTAATTCATTTCTTTCATTATGAACAAATTAAGTGGGAACTTAGGCAATTAAGATCAATTACATTTTTTCACTCGGATTATATAGTCTAAAACAAATCCGGGTTAATCTAGGTCGTCTGATCTTTAAATAAGCTGAATTAAAGCTGAGAATTTCAAATTAATATTTTCATCTAATTGTAGTAAAAATCGAGACAATATTTTTTAATATGAGTTATAAATAAAATTCAGCACAATATTTGACAGTTACTTCAAATCCTGTATAATTCTTCTCGACCAAACCGTGGAACGATGAGTTAATCCTCCCAATCCGAGAATTAATTGAACAGATGTGGGATGTCACATGACTGGTAAAGAAATAGAGTTGTCAACAAAACAGAAAATGCAACTCTTTATCTAGAACATTGCATCTGCACAAAACTGGTATGAATGGAAATGGCTTAAAGGAACAGATTCTTTTCGATAGATAAACTAATTAATCGAGTTAATTAACTTATTTAATCAATTAGTGTCGCTAAATTTTCTCATAACATTGAAGAATTTTTTTACGCTCAATCGATTGCTTGTCATAAAATAAGTCTCAAGATTTTTTTTTTTTCATATGCTTTGATGAAATTTTCCCCGAGAGCTATAAGGTATTTAAAAAGGATTTATTCTATGTTAAATGAAACATGAACATTTCGGCGATATCTCAGAAACTATAATGTATTTCCTAAATTGAAAGTTTTCATTTAAAGAATATAATTTTCCTTCCAAAATGTATGAAAAAGATTTATATTTCTAAGAAGTTTGTAAACATGTCTCTGAGAAAAAAGTAAACAAAATAATAATAAACAGAATCGTAACAGTAAAATATTTTAATGAGAGAAAAGCTGAGATGCTAAAACATTGGAACCCTAAAAATTATCTGCATATCTGTAATAGTTTTTAAAATATTTACAAAAATAAATAAAAATAAATAAATAAGTAAAATGAAAATAAATAAAATAATTAAAAATAATAACATGAAAAATAATAATTAAATAAATAAAATAAACTAAAAAAATTAAAAAAATTAAAATAAATAAATAAAATAAAATAAATAAATAAAAACCTACAAAATTTCACTGTCCAGTGGTGACACCTTGGGACACCTACTTGGTAAGGGCCTATATATTACTTCCAATTGTTTTTATCGATATGCTCGCCACGACATGAGATTAAAAATTGCGTCTAAAAATCACTATTGGATAATTATTTTTAGATCAGATGATTTTAATATAAAGCGCAATTTCTTTTCTAATCTAAACATAAATATATAAAATCAATTGAAATGAAAGATGTAGAATATTTAGTAGAATTTCTTATTAGATGAAAGAATAATTATGTAGCCAGATTGCGATATTTTCAAACCACTTATATGTTATCATCTTTCACTCTAAGAAAATAATATAAATGACTAGTTTAGCAAATAATATATGCGTATGAATTTTAAAGAAACATTTAAACATAAAACGTATAATTGAAATTCCTTGGATTTCATTTGATCTAAAATTTTCAAACAAGGTCAGTAAGCACTGCATTAATTATTAATGAAAGCCAAGAATAGAAACAAATTTTAGCTTTTCATGCTGGAAATTACTTTTTCATCAAGGCATTAAGAATGAATTCATTTTTATATTTATTTAACAATAATCTATTGTTTGAAATCATTGTCTTATCTGTTCTTCGTATATGTTTTCATAAATAATTCTGAATCCTATCCAAATTAAGATGACGTAATCTAAAGAAAGTTCAATAATTAAATCTAAAATAAATAGTGATCAACCAATTACCGTTAGAACTACAGTGAAAAAAATGCATCTCCAGAACAATAAGAGATTGTGATTTGGAATGAACCACAGTTGCGGATAGTTTCATTTTAGAAATCTGTAATTCTGGTACTAGATGTGGTATCCTAAAAATAGCTAATATATTAACGGTTATATGATTAATATATAACGTCTATATGATTACTCCCTCGTGACGCGAATGTGGACTTCTTTCCTTTCAAATGTATTCACATTTGTTCTTCCCGACAGTGATTCAACCATCTATTGTTATTGAATATGTCGTTTTATATTCTTAAAATGAATATTTTATTTATTAATGTTAATTTATTTACGTGTGATTAGCAATTGCAATATCCAAATCATTCTCATTCGAACCAGGCAATAAATTAACGCTTCTTATCACATTACCTTATTAAACAAAAATAAGTAAAATTAAATTAAAAAAGCAAATAATTTATAAATCTTTAACCCAAACTTATATTTGGAAACTCCAGTGATATATACGTAGATCATTTTTTATATTATCTAATTAATTGCATTCTCGCGTTTCTTTCAAAATTTTCTGTAGTCTGTTGTTGGCTTCGAAATTAAAGCTGCAATATAGCAAAATTTATATGCAAATTAATTGTCTTTTGCTACTTTTTCATACTGAAATTATTTTCATGGGTGAATACATGTTACGTCTGTATTGTAGATGGCTAATCGAATATGTTCGAAAAGTCAATTGACGTTTTAATTACTTTATAGTAACAAAAATATGATTGAAGTAGATATTAGTTTATTGGAACAAAAATTTGACTCACGTCTATAGTTTTGAGTGTAAAACCAGCATGCCAAATTTCACATATCTAGCTTGTGATATCTCTGATCAATCTCTTTTGAATACTCAGAAATTGAAAGAATATCAAGCAATCTACCGTTTGACAAAAATGGATTAAAATTTGATACAGAATTCCAATTTTTTTTCTTCTAAACTTCAGAATAGTCTAAAACAAGAAGTTTCAGTAAATTTACGATGCAAAATTATTCAGCCTTTGTAATGTTTTGATTTATACACTTCGCATTCTTTTGGATACAATGTATACACACTCACAAACACAAATACATAGTTGAAATGTAAGCTGATGTTAGTTTTCATTATTGAATTTGCATTCCAATGAAATTTTTAAAAAAATCCTTCAGGAAGATTTAAATGTCATGCCATTTTTGGAAAATGAATACATTTTGAAATGAATGAATTTTCCACTAATATTTTTTTCCTTTTGTTTTGTTATTATACAGTTGTTTACCATATACTTATACATTGAACACACACACACACACACACACACACACACACACACACACACACAGCATTATGTAAACCATTTAATGTAAAGCATTTAAATTATTTGTTGAAAGCAGATAGCAGAGTCGTAAAAGAAATCATGGAGTTAAGTTTTTAAGTTCGTTTAAATTTCATCACGGGAAGCAGACTTTATTTACAAACCAAAGCGACGAGCACAACACAGAACAAAACAAAATATAAAGACGTAAAAGCTGATGAATCTATTATTTCTGTGCATATATACTGTTAAGACAGTTCGTGCAAGGGAATTATAGGGATCTTTTAATGGAATTTGCTAAGCTGGCTAATTTCTGTCCCTACACCTGGAGTGTGGGAAAGTAGCCGGCGTTTAGTTCATTCAGCAATTTTACAAAGCTTCTGTTGAATTAATTAACTAGATTAAGTGGAATGGATCATGAAATAAGAGAATATTTTAGAATGAAGTTACTATGGCTAACTTAAATTGAAAATTAAGAAATTAATTTGAATTTACATTGAAAGTTTAAAATATTATTACAATTACCCCCCCCCGCAAGACGTGGAAGTGTGTCTAGGCCCTCGTCACACAACCATACCTTACAGTGGTGTCCAAATGAGAAATTCAACTTTAAAAGAGTACTACAAAGGATACCTAGGTTTAAATTAATGTAAATAAAGATATCCAAGTTTCCCTTATATTTACATTTATAAAAGGTCACTTGGAACAAGATTATTTACAATATTAAAAAAATAATGTGATTATGAAAAAAATACTCAATAACATAAAAAATAATATTGAAATGTGTAATATACAAATGATTTGTTTGTAGAAACTCATTTGATAGTCTCCATTTGGTGAGGAATGTCTCTACAGAATGCTTGCATATAGTGTTCTTTAATAGCAATAGGCTCACCAGAATCATCAAATTAAGTGTAGAATATTTTAATAATAAATTTTATTAATAAAATTATAATATATCATCATAGCTTTGATTTTGTATTAAACACTTGAATATGAAAATAATAAATATGAGAGTCAAAATATTCTTATCATAAATGCTAGTACTCAAACAAATAGTATAAAAAGATGCAATTTGAAAAGGAGAAAAATATTTAACCCACTTCTTAGTCAATTAATGATGACTGGTTAAACCTTGTCCACTAAATTCTAGTAGTGGATGAAACTTTATGACCTAAAATTTACTACACCAAGAAGAGAATTGTAATTCTTATTCTCTTTCAAATACCCATCCAAGAAAAATTGTTTCAAAAGTGGAAAACAAAAATTCAGAATAAAAATAGAAAGAGGTAGAAATGAATTGTGAGGTTGACCCTATAGTCATATCTCAATAAGATTTCGGTATTTGAATTTGTGTTGTGATGGCACTTATAGCATCATCTTGTGTGTGTGTGAGGGGACATGACTAACTTTTACGAGCAGAGACATTGGGTCAACTTAAGTTGGGGTTTATGTGGAAAAAAACAAGGAAAATAAAGATTTTTTTTTAATTTTAAATTAAATTATTATTAATGACTTAATTTTAGTTTTTCTGGGGGGTAATAGGTTCTTAATTTTGACACATGAACAATATCAGTAGGTTTATTTGTTAATGCATTTGGTTTAGTTATTTCATAATTTACATCAGAAATTTTGGTTACTATTTCATATGGGTCTGAAAATACTGGAGATAATTTTCTACGATTTGGATAGTTAAATTCCTCATATATTACAATATCGCCAGGTTTGAATGAAGAATTTATAAATTTTTCATCATTCCTTATTTTATTTTTATCATGATATTCTAAAGTATTACTTTTAGCTAATTTTCTAGCTTCTTCTACTGATGGATAGAATTGATTTAAGCAGTGGCGGATTTGGTGTTTCAGATGTCCGAGGCGCAATTCAATTTGAGGCCCCCCTCTCCTCCAGTAATATTTATAGTATGCACTCTTTATATATATATTTCACTCTGTTAAGCTCTGCATCTGATTTTTTTTTTTGTGTGTTAAAAAAAGGAGGGCGAGAATTAGGTACATAAAATTAAAAATTAAAATCAATTTTTCCATACTATGGACAGTATTTAAAATAATGATAAAGTTTAGGGTGTGTTTTTAAAAAATGCGCTATTTTGTACCATAGTTATGCAATATTTTTCAAAGATACATGCCTGAAACTTCATTATATACCAAATCATTTACTATAGATTGGAGCTAATTTTCTCTTTTGCTATTAAAAGTTCGGTTTTGTTTTAAAACGTTATCAAAGTTGCGAATTTTAATGAATTTACTTTTTTCCCACTTTCTGAACAGTCATTTTCTTACTAATTCCAACTGATTAAACCGTTCTAATAAACAAACAATGCCTTTTATTGAAAAACTGAGCTAACGGGTAGATTAATTTGCATTTAATTATTTAATTTTGTTTCAAATTAAGTTTCTTAAAAAATAAAAATAATAAAAAGGAATTTAATAAAGAAAAGAAAAATACATCAACTAATATTGATACTATTATTTGTTAAACATTTGAAATATATTGAACTATAAAATTAACACTGGCAGTTTCTTCTTTTTGTATATTAAAAACAAATTAAATAGGAACCTTTAGTTTTAGCAAATTTATCAATTAGAGTTTCATACTCTAACAAATTGACTGCATCATTTTCGATGAACATCATGAACATGTAACTTAAATTTAATTGTGATAAAGAGTTCCTTAAATAGTTTTTTACTCTTTTAAGCACCGAAAATGAGCGTTCACCATTTGCATTACAAATGGAAATAGTTAAAAATATTTTTAGAATTGTCTCTACAATAGGAAATGTAAACTGCAGTCCTCCGATTATTAATCTGTACATATCAATAGGATTTGTAATTTTTTCTTCTTTTATGAGGGCAATAAAATGTTCATCTTTAAAATTTCTAGTCTCAATATCATTTTCATATTTTGCGCATATGTTATCCACGCAGTCATTAAATTTGACATCGGACATATTAAAATAAAAAAAAATTCCAAAATCCAATAAAACCTCACTGTAAATCGCACTACTTCGCGATAGATCTGCAGTTAATACATCACGCATGGTACAAAGACGGCTATATTTATGTACTGTTTTAGTCTTGATTACAGTTCACTGTATTTCCCTGCCATATTTGCCGCGTTATCGTAAATTTGGCCTCTACAATTTTTAATATCTATAGACAAATCTTTTAAAAACTCAAGAATTATTTTTTCTAAATATTCAGAATTAGGGTTTTGAGTAAAATCATTTTTATGTCCCCATTTTTGCTAACAAATCTCAAAATATAAGTAAGTTGGTCTACCTGGGATATATTCGGAGTAGAGTCCACAATTGCTTCTTGAAGTTCAGCTAGTAGATGTTTCTTAATTTCATCACCCATTAAACTTATGAATTCGTCACATATCGTGTGAGATAAATAATCGACATTTCCACTCCTTGGATTGCTAAATTTTTCCAAATGCAATTTTAGAAAACTGTCAACTTCTGGCAAATAATCAATGCAACACAAGAAATTTCCTTTTCGATTGGAAGTTGTATCTTCTCTGTGGCCACGAAATGTTTACCACAGTCAGAATCAGCTATTTTGTTTTGTTTCTTAAAATTACAAATCGTTGATTCTTGTGTTCCATTCTTAGATCGCTCATTAATTTCTTCGAATTCTGCTTCGGCTAGCTCATTGGTTTTTTCTTATGCATATTCTGTTTTAATTTGTTTGTCTGTCTTTTAAGGCCTGCATTTTATTTCATTTCGCTCACCAATTTTTTCGAATTCATTTTCAACTTCAGCTTGCTCAGGGATTTTTTCTTGTGCACATTTTATTTCAGTACACTCATCAACCGTTTCAAATTCACATTGTATTTCAACTTGCTCATTAATTTGTTTCAATTCATATTCCACTTCTGCTTGCTCATCGTTTTTTATTTTCATGTGCGTATTCAATTTCAATTTACTCATTGGTTCTTTTAGGTACACATACACTATCAGGTTGCTCAGCTGCTCTTTCTGGCTTGTTTTCCATTTTAGCTTGTTTTTCAAACGTTATAATGAATTTATTGAGTGAATTTTGATATCGTTCAACATATTCTTCTTTTACTTTTTGCCTTTTGCGTTTCGAAGCACCCGATTCAAACTTTCTTTTTGCTGGCATGGCTAATACCTTTTTTTAAAAAAATTAGTCGCATAAAAAATATTAGCTGGACTTAATACCCGTTCCTCTGCGACGATAGCAAACCTCCGAGGAGGGGAAAGGTCATGTGGTACCAAGGGGGGGGACCAAAAGAGGGTCGAAGAGGATGTGAACGAGACAGAAGAGACTTGATTCATTTTCCTGTTTTTTTTATTATTTTAATCCTTTCATGTAAATAATATGATAATCTAGAATTTGGTTGTTTCCTGTAATCATTTCTACACAATCATCCCGATTGAAATATTTATATATCCGGTGTAGAAATGATTACAGGAAACAATAAATGCATATTTTATAATACAGATTATTATTTTAGACCTAAATTTTGAGGCCCCTTAATTTAAGAGGCTCGAGGCCCGAGGCGCGCGCCTCATGCGCCTGTTCGAAAATCCGCCACTGGATTTAAGTTAAGAGAATTAAGGGAGGAGGATAAGATAAAGTGCCAAATAACAAATATGCAGGAGGAAATTTTGTAACAGAATTGGGTGTTAAATTATACTCATTCATTACTAGTTCTAAATATCTAGTCTAAGGAATTTTAGTTGGTAAAGAATTGATCTTACACTCAAATTTATTTACTATTGATTGGTTAACTCTCTCACATTTTTTCATTAGTTTGTGGATGATGTGAAGAGGTTAATAGATGCCTGACACTATAATTTCTGAAGAAATGTTAGAATTTAAATGAGATAAAAATACCATTTCCATCTGTTAATAGTTTGGATGGTACCTGATTTTGAAAAACTTGTTTTAATATATTGATATAAGTTTCAGAAGTTTCATTTTTGGAAGGAAAAGCCCAAATATATCTAGTTGCAGGATCAATTAATATATGAAGAAGCTCTTAATAATTAAATCCACCAGCAGTATCGACAGAAAGACATTCAAAAGGGCAATCTGTGGGCGGCCCAGCCTGTAAAAGGCCAAATCTTTTTTGCCTTTTCTTTTTATTTATTTGGCACACATCACAATGTTCAACAAAATATGCAATATCTTGAGTAATATGGGACCAATAATACTGAGGAGTAATTAAATTTATCATTTTTTGAGTGCCTGGATGCCCAAATTGTTCATGAGCATTTTGCAAAACTTTTCTCCTAAGAGAAAAAGGCACGATTATTTTAAACATTTTTTTAACTACAAGCACATCATTAATATTTGTATATTTAGTATAATCTAAATTGTCTGAATTTTGATGGTGTTTTATCTCATCCAATTCCAATAAATATACAGAATGTTGGAGATATTGAGCTGTAGGGTGCCTTGATTGCATATCAGCTTCAATATTAGCTGTTTCTTTTAAATATTTAACTTCATAATCAAACATGCTTAGTTTTAAAGACCAACCAAATAAATGTTCCTTTAAATTTTTAACATTCTTAAGCCAAACAAGAGCAGCATGATCAGTATGAATTATTTTTCTCATGTAAATATTAATAAAATTTATCAAGAGCATCTACTATAGCCAAATATTCCATCTCAGTTATACAATAATTTTTTTTCATAAGAACGTAAAGTTCTTGAATGATAAGATACAGGATGTTACTTACCAGAACAGCTCCAACGGCTTCCTGATATGCAACACAAAAAACTGTCAGAAGTAAATTAAGGTTATATAGTTGTAACACTGGTTTAGTTATCAATTTATTTTTTAACATTTCAAAAACATCTTGACAGTTTTCTGTCCATTTCCATGGTATATTTTTCTTAAGAAGATTATTTAAGGGTTCTCTAATTTTTGCATAAGAATCAATAAACTTATTATAAACATTTACAGAGCCAAGAAAACCTTGAAGTTGTTTAACATTTTTTGGAGGTTGTAATTTTTTAATACTTTCAATGTTATGATTATCAGAAGAAATGCATCCTTCTTTGACTTCACACCCTAAGAAATTAATTTTATCTTGATCAAATACACATTTAGAAAATTTTAATTTAATATTTTCTTTTATACACAAATGAAAAATCTGTTTAAAATGATCTTAATGTTCCTTTAGTGAATTAGAGAAAACTACTATGTCGTCAAAATAGTGGCATGCAAAATTTGAAAATTTATGTTTAATTAAAATTCTGCGAATAGTTCTATTGAGTATTGCAGGTGCATTTTTAAAGCCAAAAGGCAGGAATTGAAATTCGTATAAACCTTCAGTAGTTACAAATGCCAGTTTATGTTTATCCTGTTTTTGTAAGGGTATGTACCAATATCTAGATGAAAGATTCAAAGTTGAAAAAACTTTAGCATTACTTAGTTTATCTAATAAAGTATCTATTCTAGGTAGAAGCTCTGCCTTAGATTTACAAAGATAATTAATTTTACGATAATCAATATCAAGACGACATTTTTTATTTTCATCTTTTTTATATGCTAATTTTACAGGGGTGGAATAATTACTAGTAGATTCTTTTATTAAACCAGCAGCTAACAAATTTTTAATTCGCTTATTTATTTCAATTTCATCGGCAGTAGAGGTTCTATAAGCCCTCTGTGAAACAGGTAAATCAGACGTTAAATATAATTTAGTGGGTTCCATTCTTATTCTTCCAACATCATATTTATTTTTTGAAAGCACATGAGAATATTCTGACATCAGAGATAAAACAGGTTCAGATAATTTATTTACAGTCAGAGGTGAAAAATTTCCTCTGAGGTATTTACTACCTAGATCTTATTAACACCAGTGTTGATATTTTCAACCATATGTAAAGGCATGTAAATATTATTAGTATGCAAATTGGTCATAATTTTTCCATTTTGAAATGACTTATTTTTATAATTAACTTATAAAAACTACAATCTGGAGGTCCTAAAATGATGTATGGTAAAGTATAATTCATATTATATAATTTGATCTTTTTATTTATTTGGCTAATTTTTAAATAAATATCACAAATTTGGGTTAATTGGAACATTCCATGAGCTTGTTTTACTCTAATAGGGTTTACATTTTTCTTGTTAAGTTTATTCACAATGTTTGCAGATATAATTGAAAGAGTGGATCATATGTCAATAAAAATATTTACATTAGTCTGGGGGTTATAAACATTGTCCAAGTTTGCTAGATTTGGTAAAGTTGACAGGTGTTCAGACATTAATAATTGTCATTGTGCAGGGACAGGGGCCTCATTAGAGAAATTGTGTCCCTTTTCAGGAACCAAGAGGAATTTCTGTGCACAGGGAAGTCAAATTAGCTGTTATTGGAACACTGGTCACAAATTGGGGTCGTTGAAAAGGACATTCTTGTGTCCAATGATAAGCATTTGGAATTCCTTTTTGAGAACAAATTCGACATGGAGAAGAAGGCGGTAATCTCTTTTGGAAATGCAAATTATGACTATGGGTATGGAAGTTATTTAAATGTGGCCTTCCTGAAATTTGATAATCTGGTCTAAAATAATTTTGTGCCCCAGGTAGAATGGAGTTTTGGTTTTTATAATCAAAATTATGCCTAGGTTTGACAAATGCTGATTGTCTTGCGCTTATTCTGGTTTCCATACTCCTGTCTGGGTTGAGTTCTGAGGATTGTTTCATTCTTAATAATTTAGTTGCTATTGTCACCCATTATGTAGGGGTTAAAAGGGGTTTTATGCTTGTTAGTTGTTTTAATTGAGTTGGCAAACCATCAGTTAAACTTCCCTTAAGCAGTTGTGGATTAAGACCCAACTGTGTACCACAATTTAATTTCTTATGAAAACAATAATTTAATTTGTCATTTTTTGAGTCAAATTTAAGCTGGGAAAAGTTCGAAAAATTAACAATTGCTCAATTAGTATACAGCATAAATGATCAAACTTATCTATATTTAAGCAGTTGTTTATGTAATGAGTTAAAGCTGACCCTTTCAGAAATCTGGCAATATTTTTAATTTTCCTAAAATTCCTTTTTATTATTTTCTTGGCAAATATTATAATAATATCCTAACCATAAATCCATTTTCAGGATCAAAAGGGATTATGGAAGGTTCTTGAGCCATTTCCTCATTTACTGTTTTATCAATATATTATCTGAATTTTGACTCGGAAGATCAGACACATTTGTTTTCTCTGTGTCAGTCATTTTACCAGATCTAAGTAACATTAAGCATTAAAACATATTTTCAAATAAAAACACCACACATTTATGCATAAAATTTGTTTAAAAAATAGATTTCAATCAGACTAAAAAAATTCAATTGCTTAAATAATGCTATAAAAACATAATTTGTAATAATAACCAAATTTTAATATGAAAAATCAAAAAGAAAAACACAATATGAATCTTGATTTTCAATTGAAATAGTTGATGAAGGCTTTTCTTAACACATATTAATCACTTGATGAAGAATCACTTAAGGCACTTAATGGAATTAATGGAATTTGCTAAGTTGGCTAATTTTTGTAGCTTTACTTGGAATGTGGGAAAGTAACCGATGTTTAGCTGATTCAGAAATTTTACAAAGCTTCTGCTGAATGAATTAAATAGAACAAGTGGAATGTATCAGGAAATAAGAGAATATTTTAGAATGAAGTTACTATGGCTAACTTAAATTGAAAATTAAGAAATTAATTTGAATTTAAATTGAGAGTTTAAAATATTATTACATATATAATGAATATATATATTAAAATCTAAACTAACCCTAAATAATTTTTATCTTAATTCAGCCTACATTAACATCAATCTAACTTCAATTCTTCTCTTACTTTCTGATCCAATTTCTTTTTTTTAATTAATTAATTCAACACGATTTCTAAAATTGCTGAAGTCGAAAAATTCCTACACTCAAAGTGAAGAGAGTAAAAACTGCCAAACTAAACAAATTCTTTTAAAATATACCTAAATTTTCATGACCTTTTCATTAATATAGAAATGATTTTCAATAAGGATATTAGGTAAATAAAAAGGCAAAGAATTATATTTGTGAAAATATTATATAAATCTAAATAGTCATCAACAGAAAATTATTATTAATAATAAAATGTGCAATATAATGTGCAAAATTTTCTGCAGAAACTCAACTGAAAACTCAACTCTGCAGAAACTCAACTTCGATGAGGAATGTCTCTAAAGAATTCTTGCTCACATTGTCCTTTAATTATAGAACGTTCACCAAAATTATCAAATTGGATGTGAAATAATGTTATTATAAATTGAACTTATATTATAATAAATATAAATATGGTTCTGATTTTATATGAAACTTTTAAATATGAAAATAATGAATATGATATTTAAAATACTCTTATTATAAACATTAATACTCAAACAAATGTCATAAAAATGTGTAATTTTAAAATAAAAAAAACTTTAATCTGCTAGTTAGCCAATTAATGGTGATTAATTAAACCTTGTACACTAATTTCTAGAAATAGGTGAAACAATGGTATGAAAATTAGGACTTCAATTTAGAATTGAAATTAGATTTTAAAATATTGTTACACACACACACATATTGGAAGTGACTTACAAAATGTGTGCCGAAAGTGAATGTAAAGTTCTGATTTTGTTTCAAATTTTCTATTTTTTTCCAGTGGAATTCTTAATCAAAACTAGTTTTAAAAATTTCAAAGCAGTAATTTAAGCAAAAATGAAAATAATAATACGAAGAATGTTTTAAAACAATATGAATAAATTCGTTCGGATGGTGAAATTGAAACAAAAGATAAATAAGAATCGTTTGGTTAAGATAAACATTAAAAGTTAAATTTAATTGTATGTTAGTTTGTTTAAAAATGGCAATAAAGCGCCAAATCTTATGGTCTCAAATCCGCGTGACAGAATTGCAACCCAATAATTGCAGAACGCAGTTCCTCCCCGTAAAGTCAACAGTCAGCATAATCATCCGTTAAATCCCGCCTTTTCGCTGCAAAATTCGGCCAATGAAATGTTCCTTCCGTACTAAAACGCCTCCTCTCCAGCGATCGCTTCACTAATTGGCTAGCTTCTGCATCTAATGACTGAGCGTCTCCTGTAATAGCGTCTTTGCGCCATCTACAGATCAAAATGGGAACCAGTACTGACATTTTGCCCTCGGTACCATTATAAATAATTCAAGACAAATTGACCTAAAATTTAGTCTGAAAAAATATAGAGATTGGAAATGTGTTCTAAAATATCAATAAAAAATTAAAATAAATCAAATTGCTTAGTTACATTTCATAATTTTAAAAAGGTTTTTTTTTTTTTTTTTGAAAAGCTTTTAAAAATTATGGTGCCAAATTCACTTTTTTTTTTCTGAAACATACTTATTATTATTATCAAAATTAACGACAAAATGTTGCATTTCATCCAGGAAAGCTGGATTGTATTCCAAAACCAGAATGGTTCTTATTGATAGTTAATATTTGTTCAATTTATTACCTGTATCAATGATAATATAAAATTGCATTGGCTAATAATAAAGAAAAGCATTTCGATAAAAGTATTGTAATGGTAAATTGTTCATTATGTCCACTTCCAGTGTATCGGTATTCCTTAATTTATAATAATAATAATAATCAGAAATTATGGCTGTGTAAAGCAGTTTCTATATTTTTAATTTTTGAACCTTGAATTTATTTATTTATATGAATTTTTCAAAAATATGCTTATGGATTTTTGCAAACACAGTCTTAAATTTAATATTATTATTTACGTAATTAAGCATTTCGGTACTTGTTTTAAATTGAGTAAATACAATTTTGACTTTAGAAGAGAGAAAAATTTGGTTTTTAATTTTTCAGCAGAATTTGTGTGATATAAAATATAATAATAAGGAAAGGTAAAAAATAATATTCAAATTTCAAAAAGAGCTTGAATTTCACTTAAAATTAATTAATTAAGCTTCCTATAATGATATAATTAAATTCAACATGAATTCAAAAAAATAAATAAATTTACTTTATTAAAAAATATATATTAATTGGAATAATATTTTTAAACACTGAAAATGTAATTGATGTAAGCCTATATTCATTATTTGAGCTGTCTAATATTAAGCTTGATAAATAATATTTCAAATTATATTATTGATTCAGTGCAATTACTTTTTCTCTATTGCAGTTAATCCTATCTAATCACTCTTTTAATATGCTAAAAAATGTCAAATTACTTTAGCTCTTCATTCTGCGATTGCTTTGAAAATGTAATAATGAATCTGAATTTCAACTAGCATTTATTGTCAGCAATCTTAGTAATTTTTACAAATATTTAAAATGCAATTCTAATCTTAGATAAGATAATATTCAAAATAATGATTATCTAAATAGTTATGAGAGATTTTGGTAAAAACATCTGAGCCTAATGCTAAACTTAATACCATCTTTAAAAATGCAGATCATTCAAATTTTATGATAAAAAAACATATTTTTAGAAATTATAATAAATGTAAGTTATTTAAGAAAAACCTTTCAATAACTTTAGAAATCGTATCAGCATCTCTCATATAACTTATGCAAGCATTTAATGCATCTACATTTCATTGTAATTGGCTTTGGATACAGTTTTATGGGGAGACAGCAATTTTTTTAAAATTTTAATATACTCATTTGCAATTTGGCATAGATTATTGCTGATATTATTTGATATATGATGGTGCAAGATTTAATTAAATAAGCTAAATTTTTCCACCCAATATTGAAGGGTAATCTGTAATTTTGGTGTAAAGTTAACTTATGAAACTTCCTGTTCTAGTCTCGTTGCTCTTCTTAATACTTGTATTTTCAAACATACTCTAAACTCCCAAGTAATAGGTGGGATATCAAATCAGAGAGGGGAAAAAGGGCTAATAGATTGAAGATTTCTATAAATGCTCATTTATTTCCGAACTCATGACACAAAAAACCTTTTTTAAACTCGCTCTTATTCATATTTTCTTACCATTCTAGATAGACCAGTTATTTTATAGTGCTTGTCATGCACTACAGTATATATTTTTAAAAAAATGGGATGTCAAGTTGAAATGTTAATATGGCTAATAAACTATATATGAGTTTATATGGGTCGGAAAAAAAGCCTCAATTTTCATAGAATGAGTCTGTTTCGAAAATGCAGTGTAAAAAAAATAATCTAGGCCAATAATGATAATAATAATTTAATTTGGTTCTCCCCCCACCCCCCTGGCGTTTTGAGATCTATCTTATTTCGAGGGACATTTCATATCATTTGCGCAAAGAATAATTTCAAATCTATGAAAGACGAATGTTGCTAATTCTGGATCAGATATGAACTTAATTCTTTTCATAAGTGAAAACTATTGCTCTTTCTATAACTACTCCTAAACATACAATTATTTTCACATGTTGATTTTTGGGTATTTTTGCCCTAACTATAAAAATATTTGTAAAATTTCAATATCTCAAACTCGTGACTTTTTTAAAAAATCTGAACAGCATTGGATTCGATTACCTAGATCTGCATGAGTTTAGGCACCAATTCTTCATCTATAGATAATCTATTCGAAATCTATGATTCGAATGATAATTAGAATTAGGAATTTTAATAATTCAGATCTGAAATGTTTATGACCATTTTTTTGGACTGTTTTGTTTGCTGTAGAGCTAAGATATTCATTGTGGTCACATATAGCCAGTGGTCCATAAATTTGACCCCCGAATTTAAAAAATTTGTCATCGGAAAAATAATTTCAAAAATAGAAACATTTGGCATAATTTAAGATGAACTTTGTATGAATATCTTAAATGCAGAAAGCATAAATGCAACCTGTACAGTTTTAATACCTACACCCATAGTAAATACATCTAACCTATAATAAATAACGATTTTATCGCAAAATGCAAACTTAAGTTTTACAAAATAATAATAATAATCATCCTTTTACTAAGAAGTATATTTTCAATTACTCTGTAGAGTTTCAGATATATTAAAACTCCTAAGAGGATTTTTTGCCTTGAACGGGTTGGAGATAGTTTGAATCGAAGGAGGTCTTAAATCCTGGAAATTCATTAGAATCTCGAAGTCGTTTCTTTCACGATTACGATATCATTTCCCTCATATTACAGATATTAATAAAATGTGTGTGTGTTTTTTAAATTTACCTTAGATGTTTCATTAATGCAATTTTAAGGGCCGGTGCTTTTTTCTTTTTCTTCCCACTTCATATAATAATTGGATAAATTGTTCAAACAGATAGAAATTTCTACTTTTTTTTTGGTGTGAGGAGTCCAAATAATATTGTATTTTGGTTAGCATTTTAAAATTGCATCCCCCTTTCTCATAAAAATAATGCGTACAATTAATTCCGCACTTAAAAAAAGAGAAAAAGATATTACAGCAAGAAAGTAAAAACGAGAAGACTAAGAGAAAAAATTCTGTCACTTAATCGTGATTACACGAGGGCAGTTTGAAGCAAGAATCACTGTTTTACTCGAATAAAAATTTATTAGTAGTTAAACCTATCTAAATATAATTCACTTTTTTAAAGTTTGAAAATACTCTGAAAAAAAAAAGCAAAAATCGTTTGCTTGAAAACTTCTCTCAATGTGTTGATAAAACTGAGAAAGCATGGACTTTAAGATATTTCCTATAAAGTAGTTTATAAATCAAGAATTTCTAATTTTACTGGTTTAAAGTTTTAAAAAAACTAAATAAATAAAGTTTTATTAATAAATGCTTCTTTCAATACATTTTCAGTGAAATTTTTGGAAGTTATAAATTTACTCAAAATTTGCCCGAATTGAGTATTATTGTCCAAAAGGGCAATTTATGCAACACGTTCATTAAAT
This sequence comes from Argiope argentata, assembly GCA_026289955.1. Taxonomy (NCBI): domain Eukaryota; kingdom Metazoa; phylum Arthropoda; class Arachnida; order Araneae; family Araneidae; genus Argiope; species Argiope argentata. The sequence continues at coordinate 1,919 of JAOUZG010052465.1, read as the reverse complement.
AGAATTAAATAGAATGTCATTAAATAGAAACTTTAATAAGCCCATATATTTGTTTATTAATCACAGAAGCACTAGTGCTACTCAACCCTCATTTTATTATTTCATCTTCCATATAACTGCGAGTTCAAAAAACGTGGTCATAGGACTTTTAACAAAATTGTTTGATATAAAAATTTTAATATTTCGCCGATTGAGTTGAAATGCACTATCAAAGGTATTTCCATACTTTTTCAACTCGCCATCCTGTCTTTCTAATGATTGGTACAAGAAAAAGATAGGTTCTTTTGTTTCGTCTGTGCTTACCATCTCCGCCATTAGTTGCTCAAGTGCAGAAGCCTAATTGCTACAGGAACATTTACTTACATAGTAAATTAGAGTATGTAATTTTATTTATTTTGCTTCCTTCCTTTGTTGAAGTGATATATTTTGGGATATTCGGGATCCTGGTTTCTGTTTAACCTGGTAAAAACTACGAACCGCGTTTCTGGAGCATCCGCTGGAGAACATTCCTTCATTCCATCCCTTCTTAGTTTTATTTCCTTATGAGAATTTAATACCTGATTTAGAATGTGGTTGGTCTTATACTTGGTGTGATTAAAAATTAGAAGAAAAATCGTCCAGAGATTTCTCATTTATAATTGGGTAAGTTATAATTTTATTATTTACTTATCTGCGGTACTATGTACATTACTTTTTAAATATAATATATCTTATAACATTCTTAATAAATTATCTAACTTGAACATGTAGTTTCTATTAATCATTTTGTTAATGGAGCATTTTTGATTTGAGATACGTTAAGTAGCAAATGCCATACTTTTAAACAAAACAAAACTATAGGTTACTTTATCAAATACACTAAGTATGATAATTAAAATCTCTATCGATTTTGTAGAGTTTTTTCATGAAAAGATGGCTTTGATAACCCAAGAAAATAAATTCGTGAATTTTAAAATATTGAATATCCAATTTCAATGTTTTTAAAGCTATCATTAAATGTCATATAAAACAACTTCAGAATAACAATTCAATTATGAATGAATTATTTCTGAAATATTTTTTTAATTTCTAAACTATTTGTTTTTTAAAAAAATTATTGTGGAATAAAGAAGGTTAAGGTCAACAAAGATAGGTTAAGATTCAACTTTTAAATATGTATATTATTCTTACATAGCTTATTGTTTAGAAATTGTCAGCATTCATATATTCCTAAGGAAATACTCATTGATTCCAAATAAATACTACTGCTGTTCCAGTCTAGTTTCTCTACTACTGTTAAGCACATAATTTATATGACAGTCTTGAAATGATGTTTTTTAAACGTACAATACAGCTATTTAAATTTTTCAAACATAAATTATTAAAATTTTTGAAAAGTGCATTCATGTTTACACTTCATTTTAGCAATGGCTGAACAATTTGAAGATTTTAGGAAATTTAATTATTAAAACTTATGATTATTGTTTTGATACTGAGTTTTCTTTTCATTATAGATTCAAGATATTTTCTTCATTATTTTTTCACTTTACAGTTAATGATTTGTTTATTGAGTTGGGGCTCTTTGAAAATTAATTTTTTTCTCATAAATTTCTCTTTCGGGTATATTTATCACACTAAGTGGTACAATCACCTGCACCTTCTTTGAGGATTTTGTTTCCCTTAATTTAAATAATTATGTAACTTATCCATGCATATATTACTAAGATACACTTGTATACAATTATTTATATATATTATTAATGTCTTTTATGATATTTATTGCAAGTTTCCTTTTCAGTATAATTTAAGTGAGTGTTTCAAACTGGAAATTAAAAGTTTAATATATATAAGTTAAAATTTGCTTTTAATGTTTACTGAATCATTTACTTGTTGAAATTTGCTTTTAATGTTTACTGAATCATTTACTTGTTGAAATTTAC
>JAOUZG010052452.1:0-12121 GCA_026289955.1 Argiope argentata | reverse complement strand
TTGTGTGTGTGTGTGTGTGTGTGTGTGTGTGTGTGTGTGTGTGTGTGTGTGTGTTTAATAACCTGATTTCTCTGAAAAGGATTTAAAACCCAACTAACATAGAAGGTAATTACTCTGAGCACATTGCATAATTTTTCATACTTTTATATAATAGGAAATGATGCAATGTAAGGAACTTACAAGGGATGTCCCAACTTTAAAAGGTTTTAATTGAAAACACGGCATTCGAATGCTTGTGACATTCCTTATATAATCAGTAAGATCATTATCTCCTCAAATTCTCAAATATTTTAGTTGATTCCCCAAGAAGCCCAATCAAAGTATAATTAGCATTAACAAGTGAGGAATAAGCTTATAACAATAAGCTTATTCATCGCTTGCCTAATGGCCTTATTTGGATTATTACGCTTACTTTAAAATGAGCCATTGTTTCTCTAATTTAATTCGTGAAGGAAAAGTTGATAGAGGTACGATAAGAAATTATTAGAATCAGTTCGATAAGAAACAGGAAGAGACTAAATTCAGTACATTGTTGGAGCTATTCTAAATGTTTTTAAACATTCAAGAATCTGGATCCATTTCCATCCACTCAAATCGTACTGCAATAATACCAGTATTAAACAAAAATTTCGATCTACCTTACAAAATATTCATAATTGAAATAATTCGTTAAAAAATGAAATTGATTCAATTTTTTTTACATTTTTTTTAATTAAATAAATTTATTTTTGGTGGAAAAAAATCTGTATAAATCTATTTTTTTTTCTTTTGCTATAAAAGAAATTCAAGTTCTTCGAAATGGCTCTAATTTTTACGAAAAAATCAATTTAAAAATACATCTACATGGAATTATAAGTTTTATTTTTTATTTTTTAGCAACTTTAATAATTTAAAATAACTATTTTGTAATAATTTTTATTTGAACTAAAATAAAATAAATTAAATATGAAGCGATTTATAATAAATATTTTTGGTTTCTTTTTTAACCCGTTTGCACTGGGAAAAGTAATTCGAAAAGTATTGTAAAAGGAAGTATTCTCACTAATACCTCTTTTTCAGTGCTCCTAAAAATAAAAATGTATATTTGTTTTATGTTGAATTTCCCTGAAAAAGTAGCCCGCATCTTCTCACAAACTCTATAGAGACATTTCTATACTATATATAGACAATTCTATATGCTATATATAGACAACTCTATATAGACATAAAATTTAAAAAGATGAATAAATGAAATGTCAAAATAATGAACCGTCTTGAATGGTGAGTGAAAGATACCAACCGAGTGCAAAAAGTTCCTTCCTATTTCTTTCTTTAAAAAAATTGCATGAAAACTCCGACTGATATGGTTAAACAACCATTTCATTAATTTTAGTGCCAATTTTATCGTAGTTTACATATCGAAACGGATACACTTTATGGCTTTATGAATTGCTAATTAATATTGTGTGCATTCCCATATTTTCTGCCTACATGAAAATTCAGATTCTAAAATACCAAGAATTTGAATTTTTATTTTTCTTTCTAAAATTTCAAGTGAGTTCCACACATACGACGTGTACTTTGATATTAACTGCAATTCAAAAAATCATATATATGCTTGCACTCCGTTTAGATTCTACTGACACATATAGTAATGTAGAGTTAAGATAGAGCTTAATAATCCCACAATAACCGTGGCGTTTTCAGACGTAAACAAGCATTCCACGAATCCTGTGTACATCAACAGATTATTGCATTCAATATGAATGATGTACTGACTATATCAATATTAAACTATTAATGTATTATAATGGCAAAAGTACTCACATATACATTGGCATAAACTCAATCTAATCTGCAAAAGCAATTCGGAATCTTGTTAGTAGTTCGGAATCTCAACATTAAAAGGAAGATAGCTTTAGCCCTAAAAATTATGTAAAGATTTTAGTAAAATGACTGTGTAATAAGTGATGAATCATAACACAACGCTACTATCTGTCAAATTTCTCGTTACCATTTTTATCACAAAAAGAGAAAAAAGCGAATTAAATATTCTAGAACATTTATGGTTTTGTATATGGTTATATACAATGATGAAGAATTCTTGTAAAGTTTAAAGAATTCCTGATGTAATTTCCTCATCCTTCCAGGTCTCACCCCTTGGGGTGATAGAATAGCCAAAAAGTGGTAATCTCCAGATACTGAAACGAACAATAGACATATATTGAGAGGAATTGTAAGAAAAGTGCACTTTCTTCGATTATGATTTCCAAATTTGAGCGATTCTCTACATAATCTGTGATTTTTTTCAAATCTGGAATATTGTTGATGATAGTTGACGGAAACGACTTTTAAAAATTACGATAAATAATGTTCAAAGTTCCTTTATCACTTAAAAAAAATACAAATCATTGTACTAATCTTAAACTGCTTCATTGAACATTTTAATAACTGTATTGCATTGGACATTTCGAATATGGCTGCAAAACGCTATGTTTGGGTCGAGGTTTGACGTGTCATCAAAAAATTCATTCAGTCAGAAGAAAGGTGATATAAAAGAAATCAAGAAATAATCATTCAATAGAAAATTTAAAAGATCAAGAAAATAGACTTGCCGTCACATGGGTTATTGTAGTGGAATAATATATTCCGTAAATGCGTGACTGCTATATTCCCGCCTTGCCGCCTTCTGATGGCTTAAAAGAGAACTTCCGCCAGAGCGAGTCGGACTTTCCTCGAGTGAACATCTAAATTGTTCTTGTCCCATTAATATTCTTTGTAACTGTAAATGTTTAATTGTTTGTCTTTGTTTATTTGTAATGTAAAACTGTCTATGTTCATTAAACGTTTTAAATTAAAATTACCCCGAGATTTATTATTTTTGAGTGCTCAGACAGTAACCATTACAAAATTGGCAGCCCAACTTGCGGCCTTACTTTCGAAACAAACGTGTTCGAACAATTGGAATATCCGGCTCCCTCTCGCCTTTTTTTCCCAGCTATTAGGTTCTGTTTTGCTAAATAGTCTATCCCAGACGAGCATCTTCTCACCCCGAGAACGGAATAACTTGAAGCTGTTGGAAAAAAGTATTATCTCTTCCTGAGATGGATTTATTCGTAGCGTCTCACCCGGAGATTGCTTCAGATAAGTATTTTGTTGAATAAATACTTGTATTTGGAACATAATTAAAATTATTGATAAAGTATGAATAATTCTTGTCAGTAAAATTAAAAATCAAGTTGAAATGCTGATATATGTGCCTACTTGAAAAGTAATTGTATTAAGTAGTTACATTTTAGTTTCGCTTTGCCAAGCGTTACTATTTTTTCATCCCCTTGGCGCCGAGTATATGCAAGCTTTCATTTAACGGCGGCGGGAATGATTTGTTTGATTACTCATTCTGGGAAATGTTTACTCTTATTTTTTATACCTTCTTTTAATATTCTGTGTTCATGAATATTTTTTTTCTTTCTTCATTGTGAATGAAAGTTTTAGGAAAGAAAGAAATAAAAGAAATAAGGTTTTGTTTGAGTTTTGTTTTACCCTTTGAGTATTATATTTATAGCATTTAAAGAATAAATAAAAGTGATACTTTTAGATAGAAGCGAATTGGTGTTTTGATAAAAAAAATGTTGTATTCATGATATTATTTTTGTTGTTAAAATATACTCCATGTCTTAATTGAATTAAAAAGTGAGAACATGTGTATATTTTTTGAAGTAATGAAAAATATAATTTTATTAAGCCTTTGATCTATCTTAAATAGAAGTGTCACGATTTTTTTTTCAATACATGCTAAATATACAAAACAATTTCTGAAATTAATTGAATATTATAGTGATGTTTAATATTTATGAGTGATATATGAATGTATTTAAATTTTCCAGTGTATTAAAAGTTGTTTTCTTTATACTTTGATTTTGTTTAATAGTTGTATCGATTACTAATATTGCAAATAACTATAAAAGATCTTATATTCTAATTTATGATTTTTTCAATGTCAAAATATACTGTAAAATTTTTCTGTGGTGCACTAAGTGTTTTATATTTAGATAATTGTGTGTTACCCTTTCTGCATAAACTTTAAAATATCGAACTTTGAGGACTTTAGTATTTTTTTTAACAAAATGGCTTTCCTTGCCAAAGCAAAGAAAGAAGATTTGAGGATTTTGGCTGAAGAAATGGGTTTGGTCTTGGGCCAGGGTCTCAAAATTCTGCAAATTTCAGAGCAAATATTGAATTCGCCTGGATATAAAGAAGACACAGTGAAAGCGTTGTTATCTAACATTGTAGATGACAGAAAGACTAAAGAAGAGGAAGAAAAGCGTGCCAAAGATCAAGCTAGACTCGACAAAGAAAGAGAATATGAGTTGGAGAAATTGAAATTGAATCTCGAAGCGCAGAAGAATCGTATTGATAATGGAATTTCTCAGATGACAGGTGACGACGACACCCAAAAATATGAATTAAAGAAACTTATTCCTAGTTTCGATCCCAACGTAGGTGATATTGCATTATACCTGAATATTTTCGAAAGGCAGTTAAGGTTTCTGAAACTGCCAGAAACTAAGTGGATTGCTTACTTGATTGGAGTATTACCCGCAGAAATGGCCAAGCTTATAGCCAGAGAATCCGAAGAAGAATCTAAAGATTATCAGCACGTTAAAACCATGCTTCTGAAAAGCTACAAGTTATCTGCCGAGAGATTTCGTCAATTATTTGCTACGCACAGAAAAACATCAGAAGAGACTTATCGAGATTTTTACTTTGAGCTACGTGACTCTTTTGAAGGATGGTTGGATTCGTTAAACGTCAAAACATTTGAAGATTTGAAATCCCTCATCGTAGCGGATCAAATTAAAAAGAAAACACCGGAAGACTTCAGAAATCATTTTATTGACGAATGGACTGAATGGAATTCATCAGAGGAATTAGCCGATAAGCTTGATGCTTACGACAACCTGAAAACTACATTAAAGCGAGACATGTCCTATGTCAAGAAGAAAGTTTTCAATCCAAAAGGTGAAATCTCCGGACCTCCATCTTTTATAAAGAAGAGTCATTTCTATCCTAAAAAGGATAAACTCAATTCTGATGTCCAGGACAGGCCTGCTCGAGTATGTTATGGTTGTGGCGAACCTAGTGTAATCAAGTCTCCCTGCCCTAAATGTAATCCATCCAGTACGAACACTTCCTCACGATTTGGAAATGTCATCTTTCAATCATGTTCCGATAAGAAAACCCAATTGGCTGTGCTGAATATTACCGTAAATGGAATCATGGGAACTGCTTGTGCTGATAGCGGAGCAAGTCACTGCATTGCTGGAGAACTGTTATATGAAATCCTTAAACAAGAAGGTGCAGATTTTCAGAAGACCCAACTCACTATGACACTTGCTGACGGAGGGAAAAGTCAAGTAGAAGCTTACCAAACGTGTGTAGATGTAGGACTTGAAGGAAGAATCATTAAGACAAAATTCATTGCATTACCCCATGCAAAAGAAAATCGTACACTCCTTGGTTCGGATTTCCTTCAAGATGCTGGAGTTGTTCTTAACCTGAAGAGACGAAAATGGTTTTTCTATGATTTTCCCTGTCGAAAATTTGATTTTGCCGAAGAAGCAAATTTGTGTGCTATTAAGAACGAACTTAATGTCGAATCAAATACTTGTCAATTACGTGAAGAAGAGGGCCAACACTTATCAAAAGAAGAGAGAAATCAACTCAACAACCTGTTGAAGCAACATGAAAGAATCTTTGAACCAGGGGGAGAAGCTACTCCGTATGTCCAACACCACATCAACACTGGTGATCATCCTCCTGTATCTGTCCCTCCGTACCGATTGTCACCTGCTAAGAAGGAAGAGTTGAAGAAACAAATTGAAGACCTAATGGATAGAGATGTTATTGAAGAGTGTGAGTCACCATATTCCGCACCTGTGGTTCTAGTCCCAAAGCCAAGTGGTTACAGACTTTGTGTGGACTATCGTAAATTAAATGAGATAACTTTACCTGATACGTATCCCTTACCTAGAATGGATGACTTGTGGCATGATGCGAAAACGAGCAAATATATGTCTACAATTGATTTAACATCTGGGTATCATCAAGTGGAAGTCAACCCAGCTGACAGAGATAAAACAGCATTCTTCTGTTCATATGGAACTTTTCGATTTAAAAGAATGCCGTTTGGGTTGAGGAATGCTCCTGCAACGTTCCAATGCTTGATGGACCGTTTCCGGAATGGACTTCCTTCAATTAAAATATTGGTGTACTTGGATGACCTGATCATATTGTCATCCACATTCGATCAACACATCCAAGATCTGGAAAAGGTTTTTGACCGACTTGACAAATTTCGACTTAGTGCAAATAGAAATAAGTGCAAATTTGCCTGCTCGAAAGTGAAGTATTTAGGATTATGGCTAACTTCAAGAGGAGTTGAAACAGACCCTGATAAGGTAATTGCGATAACATCTATGCCTCCTCCTAAGAATGTTAAACAAGTACAGTCCATTATTCAAAACTGTTCGTGGTATCGGAAATTTATTCCTGCCTTCTCTGAAATTGCAAGACCACTTACAAATTTGACGAAGAAAAATGTTTCTTGGGAATGGGGCGCTGAACAGCAAAATGCATTCCAGAAACTGAAGCAAAGTTTGACCTCTCAACCCATTCTGAAGCAAGCAGATGAAACCAAACCATTTCTTATACGGACCGACGCAAGTAACTACACATTGGGGGCTGTCCTTCTTCAAAAGCATGAAGAACAAGAGCATCCCGTTGAATATGCAAATGGATTACTCAGTTCTGCTGAACGGAATTACTCAACCACTGAGAGAGAGACTCTTGCAGTCGTCTGGGCTCTCCAGAAATTCCGTGGATATGTCGAAGGTGCCGAAGTGGTCATTTCGTCAGATCAACAGCCTCTCAAGTGGCTCATGAGTCTAAAATCACCTTCGGGAAGACTGGCAAGATGGGCCTTGCAATTGCAAGAATTTAATCTCAAGATAGAGTACATCCCTGGAAAATGTAACTATATCGCTGACATGTTGTCTAGGCCTATCTGCCAATATAATGAAGAATTGTGCGAAGTTTCCTCTATTTCTGTGGACTTACCTAAGAAGACACCTAAACAAATCCGAGAAGAGCAATTGAAAGATGAAGAACTCAAGAAAATAATCAAGTGCTTTGAAGATCCTGAAAAAGGAGCCGATTACTGCAATTGAACTCAAAGAGGTTATATTATGAATAAAAGCGTTCTTTATCGATATTCTCCTGCCTCAGAAGCTGAAGAGGCCCAGTTAGTAGTACCTTCTCACGAAAGGGTGGATATTTTAAAATTACATCACGATGCTCCTGACGCTGCTCACTATGGAGTTGATGGCACGCTTGACAAAATAAGTAAACGATATTACTGGACTGGCATGCGTTCGTTCATAGCTAAATATGTCAAGAACTGTCCTGAATGTGCTAGATTCAAAGCCAGCAATCAGAAGCCTTGTGGACTGTTGCAAACACCAGTTTACAGTCAACGATTTGAAACTGTGGCAATAGATCTTTTTGGACCGTTACCTGCAACTAAAGATGGTAAATGCTGGATTTTTATAGTTGAAGACTGCTCAACGAAGTGGGTAGAATTATTTTCTCTCACTACAGCGAAAGAATGTGCCACTGTGCTTGTGGAAGAAATTTTCCTGCGATATGGTATTCCTAGGAGAATAATAAGTGACAACGGAAATCAGTTTGTCTCCGCCGTTATGCAACAACTGTGCTTCCTCTTGAGTATTGACCAAAAGCTCACACCAGTATATCACCCACAGGCAAATCCTGTTAAACGAAAAAGTAGAGATCTGAAGCCGCGTCTTGCGATTCTTGTGGGTGAAGATCATACTACTTGGAACGAAAAACTCCCAATGACTCGGTTTGCCATGAACAGTGCTAAGTGTGATACTACTGGCGAAACCGCAGCATTTCTGCAATTTGGTCGTGAAATGAGGACAATTGATGATGTGGCAAATGATTTCCGTGCAATTGTCTACAATGATAATTTTGTGCCAGAAATTACCCCATACCTCAAAAGACTGGCTAGCATCTCCAATGACATTCGAGATAGAGTCGAAACCAAACAAGATCAAAGAAAGTCCTATGCGGACCAAAAACGACGCAAATCACCGCAGTATAAACCAGGTGATAAAGTGTGGGTTACGCTACACCCGAAAAGTAATTATGCCAAATCCAAAACAGCGAAATTCTTTCCTAAAAGAGACGGACCATATATCATTTACACCCAAAGGTCTCCAACATCATATGAAGTGGCTCATGTTGACAAGCCCCAAGAACCAGTGGGACAGTATCATGTGTCTGCATTAACAAAGTGTTCAAGCGAAAATACAGTTCCTGTTACACCACTACGTAAGCGAGGCAGACCTCGGGCCCTTGATCCTAAACTCAACCCACAAGCAACTCTCAGACGAAGTCAACGACCAAAAACAGCTGGTCCCTCAACGAGACGTTTTATCGGAACCAGAGGGGGAGTGTAGTGGAATAATATATTCCGTAAATGCGGGACTGCTATATTCCCGCCTTGCCGCCTCCTGATGGCTTAAAAGAGAACTTCCGCCAGAGCGAGTCGGACTTTCCTCGAGTGAACATCTAAATTGTTCTTGTCCCATTAATATTCTTTGTAACTGTAAATGTTTAATTGTTTGTCTTTGTTTATTTGCAATGTAAAACTGTCTATGTTCATTAAACGTTTTAAATTAAAATTACCCCGAGATTTATTATTTTTGAGTGCTCAGACAGTAACCATTACATTATTCCAATAACTGACATACCGAAATCGGTATACACGTCTTTCAAAACTATTATCTTAAAGAATGGTCTTTTTATCACCTTAAGACTCAAAAATTACATTTCTAAGGATATCAATTCTATTTGTTGCTAATTTTCCCTTCATTTTAATAACATATTTGTATTCAATTTGCACATTATGAAGAATAAACCTAAAAAGCAAAAATACTCGTTAATTCGCTCTGTATAAAATACTAGTTAATTCACTACGCATTAAAGTTTCAATGCATAAATCGAAACATTCAATCGCTTGTTTGAATCAATAATTAAGTTCTAAGTAGAATTTTCACTTCTGTTCATTTAAATTAATATGGACACTTTTAAAGTTGAAGTTAACTTATTCAATTTAATTCATCTCTTTCAATCATATCAAATAAAAAAGGTAAACATTTTAAAACACGAAATTTATATTAATCATTTAATCGCCTATAAAGTCAAGATTCTGGACTATCGAAAAATGGTTCAGATGATTAGTAATTACAAAATTAGTCATATATCCACACACAAAATGTTTTTTATAGCAAAACATTTAATGAAAATGACAAGTAAGATTTTCAATATACACAAAATATTTAATTTTTTCCCTTTGTTGGTCATTATAATCAGAGTGTTAAAATAACGTATATTTGGACAACAAATAACAGAATAGAGATATTTATTATTCATTATAAAAATATTCTTAAATGATTTACTTGAGAAAATCACTTAAGTTATAACTTAATGAAAGTGGTTTAAGGATTTTAGACAAGCTTTCTTGTACTATTATGGAAAGGATGTTAAATAGTTTTGGTGCCGCTAAAAATAAACTGTAATCTAAAAAACATTTCCAAAACTTAGAATGTTTAATCAGAAGTGTGTTACAACCTAAACTGAGAAAGTATATAGGATTAAATCTCATAAAACCATTGCTTATGAAAATAAATGGAAAGCAGAAATCTGTTTTTGTTTCCGATCAAAATATAATGTTTGAAAACATCTCTTTGTTGTGAAATTCATCTTGAAAACATGTCACAACCTCCAATGGTCGCATTCATCAGTTTTTGCTCGTGTCTTCGCGGGCGTAGGATTTGCTTTGGCTACTTGCCGTTTTCCACACTCGATGAAAGAAAAACTAATGAAAAGCTACACCTCTACCTCAGAGGCAATTTCACTTTAGTTATGTAATAACACAAGCTTTGCTACCTCCAAGAAATCTGTGAAGAAGTTATTTCGATATTTTCTTTTGTCAGTTGGAGAACTCAACGAAAAGAAGTTACTTCAATATTTGCCATTTGTTATTTTTTATCACCAGTGGGTCGAACGTATATCTGCTTCTTATCATTAAACAGTGTGTGTGTGTGTGTGTAAAACAAAAGTAGTTCAAAAAAGAAACGCATTATTAAAATTTACTTGACTGTACCTGAAAATACTAGAAAAAAAAAAGAAAACACAAAATTTTAACTATCTTTCATGGAATATAGATGAAACTAAATTCTTCGCAAAGGAGAGAGAAAATTTTATTACAAAACACAATTTTGAAGAACTTTTCGGAATCGTAATATTTCCTCTTTTTAATCGTATTAATAATGAATTCCCTTTGATAAAAAAAGTGTTTAATTTGAAGTAATAAAAATACAGACCTCCTTAAATTTTAATCAATTTAAAATGATAATTTAAACTAAGAAACTTAAACCGAATGAGAAATTATTCGTAAGGTTGCAATTCTTATCATTTTTCAAATTAGCAATTTTTTATCGACTTATACCTTGGTTTTAACCATCTAGCTTTGGGGATAAAAGTATATAAGACTTATGTATGATGTTTCTTTTATTGACAAGGACAAAAAAAGAAACCTCTAAATGAAAAGTTTTTAAGATTTTTTGAGCTCTAAAGATTTGCAGAAATCTTGACGGAATAAAATGGAATACGATGAGCTCATTATGTCGAAAATGGCAGAATTGCCTGTCACTGATAAAGTGATAAGTCGACATTCTCATTTCACACAGTTTAAGAATGACATGGCTGTAGAAATATCTTACTTTTGTCCGCTCTAACTTCGATACATCTTGAAGCAAAGAATAAACTATTTTGCATTTAATAATGTGAAAAGTTTGCTTTTCAGAGACGCAAGTGTATTTTTATTTTAGTCATTTTCTCAAAATTAATTTGAACATAATTTATTATAAATTAAAAACATTTCACCATTCATATGAACTAATTTAAATTAAAAGCATTCATTATAAAATAAACTAATTATCTATTTCACTATTTAAATTATTACTCTTGCGTTTTTTATTAATAACGTTATATAATTTTGCTGGCAATTGCCATTTTTTATTTTTTTATTTTATATAAGTACGTTTTAATTATAAGAATGTGGTATTTTGAGTACTGTTTTTAATGTTTGGCTTAGTTTTTATCTATTAAATTAGCGCATAAGATGTATTAGTGTACCCTTTTAATTTCGTATGATTATCTTTTAGCTTGGGCCCTTCAATGTGATTTCATTTAATTTCATAGGTTTTTCTGTTAATTATAGTACATTTAATCAAACGATCTTCAAATTTGTATTTTTTAAAATTATCAATGAATACTTACATATTGTAACTAAATTCTTGGTCTCTTTTAAACCCTGGAGTTTATTTCATGCTAATTATTACACTCACATCATCAAGGCTGCCAATTCTAGATTGTGAATTGATTGAACATTAAAGGAATTTTAAATATCATAACTTTTAAAAGGGTATGAAGGGCGAATACGGACTCCAAAATAAGTACAACCAAAAGTCATGAATATAATGAAGAAAATAAAGCAAGAATTTAAAAAAAAAGATAACTATTTTCAAAAAAGGGTGGGGGGGGGGCTTTTAATTGAGTGCATAATACATCTCACTCCAAAAAGGTTTGCTTAGGATTTACTGGAATCTTACAATTCCTTTACTATCACTAGGAAATTTTGAATCTATTACGGAAATATAATTCTTGGAATTCTTTTTTTAGCAATAAATGATAGTTAGACGAATGCATGTACTATTGAATAAAGAAGTATGATATAAGGCTTTCGCTTAAAATTGGTGTTATCCCAAAATTTATCTTCTTAAAATCCAGCAATAATGTAGATATATATCTACCAAGGCCAAAAATGAATTCTCTTGAACGTTCTAAAGTGTGAATTCTTAATATTTTTACATTCTTTACTAATATATGTAAAAAAAAGATTTAAATTTAAAAACTTGTCTACATTTTTTTATAAATAAGAATTAATTTTTATTTGTTAGGATTAATGCCATATCTCTTAAAAATTTTATAA
>JAOUZG010052451.1:0-16080 GCA_026289955.1 Argiope argentata | reverse complement strand
AATGAGAAGCAATAAAACATTTGTTTTTTAGTGTGCCCATTTCCAAATGTGTGGCCATTCTACGCATCTTTCTCAATGCAAATGTAGCATCAGAAATATCATTCTAAATTAACTGTTAGTTTGTTAAATTTAAAAGAAAAAAATATGGAAAAAGAAGCCTGCATTTTATTGTCTATCATACAAAAGGTGATTTCGTTTTTTGCTAATGATAAAAGTATGATCATTTTTATATTTTTGTCAAAACCAAATAGTATGTTTTATATTTCTGCAACATTGTAGGAACATCTAAGTATTAAAATTTAAAATCACTATTATATTTTTAACTCTAACATTGAGTTAAAATTTTTTAATTATATAGAAGCTGTTAACAAACTATTTAAGGAATTACTATAATCAAAAGATTATATTATTATTTGAATAAATAAAGACTGAATATGGTCAAATATATTTCACATAAAGAAAACAATTCACATCAGAATTAATATATTTTTTTTATTTACTTAAAAATATCCTGTTGAATATCTGAAAATTCCATCACAATTTCACAATCCTTCTAGATAACTATACCCCATACGGTAGTGCCAGTTTTTTTAAAGTGGGGGCAATAAGTTGTTCCACAGAATGGAGAAAAGATACCGTAGTTTTACTTTGCTTTTTTCATTCTGTCGAAACTATTTTTAGTATTTAGCAATATGTAACATTAAATGCACGCTTTTTCAATATTATTGTAGCGCCAACCGATCCCTTTCTTGGCACACTACGTCACAGAAAAGTTTCACATGATTGGTTGAATTTCGTTTGTAAACAATATTTCCCTTACTATCGTGGACATTTTCAAGCAGGTTAGAAAAAGTGACGATGACGGAAAACTTGCTTGACCGGTTACCAGAGGGCACAAATCGACAACTATCGACGAAAGTTTCGCCGTGTGATAGGGCCTTTACTTGACTATGCCGTCATAGGAATTGAATATATTAGCTAATGCTTTAAATAAGGGGGGAAAATCAACACACCTATAAAATATTTTTTAGATATTTCTCTTTAATAATTGTATACTGGTACTTTACTTTCATGCAATTTCATTTTTATTCAACTTTTCATCAAAAAAAAAATAATAATGTCTCCAATAATTTAAAAAGTGAACTGAACGGAATAGAAATTCAGCTTGTTATGTAAACAAAATGTCGAATTTTTTTCTTGAGTAGAAGTACTCAATCAAATATCCCAAAAAGATTTCAAACTTTTCTTGTATTGCTGATGTGATTGTTAAAATAGCGCCGATTAAAATTCTATTTTTTGACATTCTGATTTTGTTAGTATTAAAATTTTATATTATTTTATTAGAACAGCATTTTCATAAGAATTTTTAATTTTGCTCCCAATTTCGTGTTTATTGTAAGAATTGCATAGATTATTATCAAATCTACCTAATTTACGTATTAATGATAAATATAAAATTAAGTAAATTGTGAATGTATTAATACACATATAAAGCCTTTAAACTCGTTTTATTTTGTATAATATATAAAATTTTGTTATGTTTTAATAGAGATTGTTAATAAATATTATTAAAAGTGGTTTCATATTTCTAAGATTTATTTAGAAATGTATTGCACCCTTTGTCTAGCCACTTATTACTTTGGTTGAAATTGCCTGAAAAAAAATGTCCAGGAAATATCAGTTATGCTTATCTGAAACTAGAGCAATGTTTATTTGATACTTTTTCTTTAGCTATGTCGTAATTGCTGAAATGCATAGTATCACCACAATTGATATTATTTATAAATTATTGTGATAATTCTCTAAATCATACAAATCTGATGTAAGAGGCATCATTAATGAAAAATTACTATTTGATTACTGTGATATTGTTCTGGGACATAACATATATAAGGATTAATTAATTATTTTTAAGTATGTTTTTTTTAAAGAATACTTTTTATCCATTAAAAAACATTATCAATATTAAAAAACTTTTTATACATTAGAGCTCTTACTAATCAGTTGAATAATTTGTAATAAGAGGAAATGCTTTTAAGAAAAACAGCCATTGGAAAAAAAAATTATTTATATCCTTCATTAAATATTTAAATTAAATTCAATGTTATAATTATTTGTCCGATAAATAATTTATCCTACTTGCATCAAAATTTGAGCTTAATGGTTTAATTAACAGAACCAAGGTTAGAAGGAAATATTTTGGAATAAAAATAAATAATATTGATTAATAATTAATATTTAACGCAGTGTCTCTTTGGTATTGTATTTGTATATTATAGTCCTTTTTTTTGCAAATTCAATCTCCAAGCAAGTATAATATATATCACTCAAATAGTTGACTAATTTATAATACAGCTTAGAAATTTTGATGTTATCCCTACCTTAATTAGTAAGTCTGGGTGTTACCATAATTCTTTAAATATCATAAATGGAATAAATAGAAAATAGTATTACAAATTTGATTCTTATGTTTTCAAATAAAACAAACAAGTTTATGATAGGTTTGTTGGCAGTAGCATCAGTATTTCTAAAATAATTTTAAAATTTGCTGGACACAATTAAGATATCAACTACAACAAATGCATGTTTTCAAAATTGAGCATAGTACAAATAATCCAGCATATAAAATCCATTATGCCATCAAAGATATCAATTCTGGCTTTCATTTTTCTAGGATTGGTGTGTACTTATTAAAAATTTAATTTATTTTCTTGGAAAAAATTAAAGTGGGTAAAGTAGGAATGATCGATAGTTTGTGGCATCATAACCAAGGTAACTGTGATTGTGATCCCATTTCAAAAATTTACCAACTTCTATTCAGGAAAAAAAAAAAAAAATTAGAATATTGATTTCACACATAACCTTATACTTTAAAATAATTTCATTTGAAGGCCTAAAATATAACTTTCTTTCCGATTTTTCAGTATTTTTTTTAAAATAAATTTAACCTACTTTTTAAAAAGGGGAGTTATTGTTTTGTATATATTTTTCTTTATTAACAATAAAATGCTCATAAAAATCAATAAAGTATTTTATATATTTAGGGACTTTTTAATTAAAATTTAATATATACATTTAGAACCTTAATTATTTATCATATTAATACATGCTGGAAATCAGAATTTTTGAACCAAAAAATTCATTTTTATTAGTATGTTTTATAGTTTGAAAAAATTTATTTAATATGATTTCTGAATTACTGCATTTATTCCAAAACAAAATTTGTAAATAATATATAGATAACTTTAAAAAAACTTCTGAAATTATGGCTTTGAGAAATTAAACATTACAGAATTTTAGCAATATTTAGATAATTCAGTCATCCATGTTAAAGTTCCAACATAAATATTTAAATCATTTCTTTAAACTATCTAATTTTGAAAATAATACAATAAATAAATTGACTTTATTTACCTAGAAATCCAAGATTATTACTCAGAATTATGTCAACACGTGCCAAGATCTGTCTTTATGGTGCAGTTGGAGCTGCAGCTCTTATGGTATGGTATGTGCATATGAAACAAGAATGGGAACGTGAGAAACTTCATCAAGGTGTTATTAAAGATATGGAAAGGCAAAGAATGAAGAAACTTCAACTTGAAATTTCTGCAGATAGTAATACAAATAGCCCAAGTACTTTATGACAAATATAGAAATGCTGAATTCATTTATATTGTAGAAATGTATATAGTTATTCTCATTAAAAATATGTTATTTCCAGATTACAAGTTTTTGTTACTTTATATTCCAAGATATGTAGCTTTATTAAAAGTTGCATATTTTTAATGATATTGTACCAAAACTTAAATACTTCCATCCCAAAGTGTTTTTATTTTTTTATCTGGAAGGAGAAGACAATTTTATTCCATAACAAAACCATACTAAATCTGCCAAAATAAGTCTGAATTTTCTTTGCTGTATCTGATCTTTCATCTCTCAACAGGTCTTGATGATTTTAGTCACTGGAAAAGTTTTTATCTCAGTTTAGGAACCTATTAATTATCTAAGGAAAATATATTTCTTTTAATTAACTCTTTTTTACCCTCTTTTGTTTGTTTAAATAGATAAAATACTTTTTTTAAGAATAATTTTATGTATTCATGAAAAATTTGTGTGTTAGTTTTTACAAGTTATTTCAGCTTAGCATTGAAAATTCCAAGAGAATAATTTGGGCATCAAAGAATTTCAATTTAAAATTTTGCCTTATCTTCACATTCAGGTCTTCAAAAAATAAAATTGTGTGCTTATGTGGTAATTCAAAAATGTTGAATGTCTCTGAATATAGCAACAAAAAGCTACAGCAAGTTAATGTAATTTTGCCTAGTTTCTTAACACCAAATTTATAAATTTTAAATAAAATTCATTTACAGATTTTTTTTTTTAGTCCAAGTTAAACTAATAGCTTCAAAATGCTTACAGCTGTATCCGTAAAATTTAATATACAATCTCTGATCATCTGAAGCAAATTCATCTTCTCTACATGTCAGGATATATCAAAATACGACAAATTAAATATAAGAAAATATTTTTATTTTATTTTTTTACTTTAAGTGGTTTTAATGTGTCAAATTTTGGCTTCAATTTTCCAAAATGCATACTTTATTTCCTTCTTTACACTACCCAAAAATGCTCATGTGAAGAACTTTAATAATAAAAATTTTGATTGCCTGTGACTTGTTCAAGGTCTCTCTCCCTCTCTTTTTCTTCTGTTCAGGAAGAGTGGTTATTGGCATATTAGAGAATGAGTGAAAAATGATTTGCAAATAAATTTTTCATTGGTTTTGCATATGCTGCAGAGCTTACTAAGCCATTTCTTACAATGTTA
The DNA here is from genome assembly GCA_026289955.1 of Argiope argentata. Classification (NCBI taxonomy): domain Eukaryota; kingdom Metazoa; phylum Arthropoda; class Arachnida; order Araneae; family Araneidae; genus Argiope; species Argiope argentata. The sequence continues at coordinate 11,255 of JAOUZG010052451.1, read as the reverse complement.
CTAAATTATGTTCAACTTTTGCCTTTTTATACATCTGATATACATAAACTAATAAAATAATGATTTTTTTTTCTATATTGTGAAGAAATTTTTGATATGAAATTCTTTTTTCTCTGAATAGCTAATGCCAGGTTACTTGTTCTTATAATTTATCATATTCTGCAATCTATAGTTAATAAAGGTGCAAGAAGGAACAAATTAATGAATGCTTCATATTCTAAGAGAAATATCTTATAAAATGATATACTTTTCAAACATGATTGTCTTAATGTCAGGAAAATAAAGACGATATATTTTCAAAACAGAGCACAGAATTTTGAAAATTATTTCTTATGAACCAACATTTAATGAAAAATTATTTAGTAATGACAAAAATAGTGAAGTGAGAAATTCGAGTGAAGTATCCTGTTTTGCAACATATCATCTGTCAAGTAGTTAAGATGGAAAAACAGAAAATTTACAGTACAAAATCTAGGCATATTGAATTCATCAACAAGTTCACAAACTTAGGATAATTTTGTTTACAGTTAGTACAAATAACAATTAATCAGCATAGGTGTCAATTCTTTCGGAAAGTTTCAGGATAAATATGGGGTGGGAAGAAGGTAAATGCTGCGCAAATATATATATATATATTCCCAAATAATTTTTTGCCCCCCCTTTTTTTAAGATACCCCACCACTGATAAAAATCTATACAATTTTAATTTTAAATAACATAACATTAAATATCCCCTCCAAAAGCTTGCTCTGTTAACTAGATCATGCAACTTTTTCCTGAAAGTCCTTTTAGTTAATATATCTGCAAATAATTACTATCTGTGCAATATCTTTCATATTACAAGACTCGCCACAGGAAAGAGAATGCTGGCATTAAATTTAAATCCATTAACTGCTGACTAGTTAAATCCTCCGTCATGAGAACATTTCAGTCATTTACAGTCTCAATGGATCATCACTTTTTCTTAATTTATTTTTCAATTATTTATGATCTTAGTTTTTAAAAATTATTGAGATGTTTTAATGGAATGTTAGTACAACTGTTTACTCCATTTTAGAAATCAATTCATTTTGCATAACTTTTTTCTCTCTAAAAATGATGTGCCATAGTTATATGTTTGCTTAATAAATGATTTTGGACCTTTGATTAGTTATGTGGACTTATATAATTCTGTCATATCTGCTATCACTACAAAAGATTCAGTTCATTCATTGTATGTTGTCAATGTAACTATAGCTTTTCCAGCCTTGTACTATTTAATAAAGCTAGTTTCAGAGTCAATCTCAAATGAACTTTCCTGTTTCTTTGATACTGAAGCACAACATAATCTCATGATGTAGCATTTTGTATTTTCACTCCACCGAGTGCAAACATTTTTTTTTAATACACCAATTTTTTTAAAAAAATTGGTTGTTAACCAAAAGGAACTAGAGTAAAATAACAAAGTGCCATAAAACATCATTAGAAATAATTTATTTTATATTTCATTTAAATATGCAATTATAAAATAAAAACAGAGTTCAAATTAAGAGCTTCTCTCTACCAAGTTTTCAACCCTGGTGAAAAGTTTTTATTAATTCTTAAGTTGCCATTTGCCAGGTATATACGTTTTAACTGCATAAAATATAAAATGGAAACTCATACCAAATTTTATGGAATTGATAATCAGGTCTATTACTCTACCAACTGAACTATATTTAATAGATATACTTTGTTTCTAAAGGAGATAAAATATATTTAGCATACTTGGGAAATCTCAAAGATTATTTTAACACTAGATTTATGGAAATGGTTGTATACCTACTTTTACTGCAACCTCATTTGAACAAATGTAGTTAAGTTTTTGATACATCTTATTTTTGAACATAAAAACTTTTAAGAAAGAAGAATTATTCAATGTAGTTACACAGCATTCAACTTTTGCAGGATTTTTTTTTTAAAAAAAGTCTTTGTACTATATTAGGTAAATTTTATGCTCAAATATAAAAAAGGAAAGTAATAAAATGTTACACATGAATAAATGCATTTTACAACAGTAAATTATATTTTAGTTTAAATACAATATCCAACATCTATTAAAGGAAATTGCACAAATTGATATCAAAAAGGAATTTTATTAGCATACTCAATAAATAAATTACATAAAATAAGTTAACAAAAAGTTTCAATGAAGTTAAAATAACAGTTAACTTTTATCTATTCATATACAAAATTGTAACAAAATTTACACTGTGTTCAACAGGATTTTTCTGTTTTATAAACTTAAAAAAAAAGTAAATTTTTATTTAAAAAATTCTTTTAATTTTTTTCAAATTAATTTTATTTACTTATGAAAAGAATTCAATCTTAGTACAAAATGCACCATTAAAACTAAACATAGAAACTGTTTAAATACATACAAAATCTATTATTTGCAGATGACTGCAGTAAACCCTGAATAAGAGAGAGAGGAGAGGACTGGAAAAGGAAGGGGGGGGGGAAGAGTGTTTGACATGAACAAACCTCAAACTGGATACTATGGAACTTATCCTCTTTGAAGAAAGGAAATACAACAAAAAATAATGAATATTTAATAGAAAATAAGAATTTCAGTTATTTGCATTATCAAATAAAAAATTTTTTTAATAAATTTATTTATTACAGTATTGTTCACAAAACGTTAGTCCGCTAAAAAAAACTTTTATTTCAAGGACAATCAAATATTCAGCAAGCATTAAAGGGTTTTTTTAAGCATTCAGAATGAGAAATTAAATTGATAAAAATAAAAAATCAATTGTTTGCAGATACTTTATTCTATAAATGAATAAACATTTAGACAAAACCTGAAACATTTGTTCGCAAGTATTGTCAAATTTTATATTTCTTTTATGGGAGTTTTTTTTTTTTTTTTAAAGTGAAATTTACTATTGAAAGAATTTTCTTCATCACTACATTAGATGCACAATATTTATAGTTTTAATTTAATCAGAATTATATGCCAATGAATTATTTTGATTCAACCTCTTAAATCAGATTTATTTAAACTAACAATTTTAAATAAAATAAATTTAAACTAAGATACAAATATTTGTTTTAAGAACATCTTAAGTTACCTCAATGGGAAAAAAGGTTATGTACAGTACCTGTGAATGTTATTCTTAAAAATATATCAAACATAAAACATTCAAAATCTATACTATAATCATTACCTGAATCAACTAGTTTCAATACCTTATCTGTATATGAATGAACTCGCTATAAGTTTATAAGTCCAAACATTTACACCACTTCAATAGTACTACAATACTCTATTGCACATTCCAAATAGTAATGGTAATTTCTTGATTGTTTATTACTTTGGGGAACTTTTATTTAAAAAATTATCAGGACTTGTCCAAAGCATGTAATATTATCTTTCCCTCCTTCATTAGATTAATTTTTTTAATCAACATATGATGAGATACAATTAAGTAGTCCTATAATCAAATAGAATTTTGCAAGCTTGATATTTATTGCTTAACAATTATTTAAAAAATTCTCTTGAAAAGTAAATGCCAAAAGTTCAGGCAAGTTATATCTAATACTACAATATAAAGACATGATCTTTCAAAAATGGAGATTAAAGTAAATAAAAAAAAAATTTTACTTAAATACACTTTCTAACATGGCCAAAAGTTAGTAAATAATAATAAAAAAATGTCATATCAATTATATTTAATCTAAGAATAAGTTACATATGCACAGAAGAAAATCACATATAAATATTTTTAACTTCAAGCAAACTTTATGAATTTCTCAAAATATGAAAGTTATTTTCTTACTGCATATTTCTAAACAAACAAAAAATGCTAATGAAAGATCATAAGGTCACTATAAAATTTCTGGAAGGAATGGAACCTACTTTGTAAGGACATACACATTTTGATTACTATTCTTTTCGATGTAAAGAGTGGCACTTGAGTTTACATATAAATGTTATTAAAATGCAGGGAAGGCAAGGCAGTGCAAGAAAATAAAATCCAGCATACAGACAATTAAATTTAGTCAAAAGAATGGCGAAAAAATTATTAAAAATAAACTCTCAAAATTCAATAACATTTTTCTTTTTACTATTATTTAAACAAAACGATTTATTTTCATAAAAGGAACCTGAAAAAACATATCAAAAGATATTAATATAAATTAAACTGAGAACTGTAATTAAATAAAAAGAATTAAAATTTTTGTTTATTTTGTTTCCAGTAATGTTTAAGAAATCTAATTCAAAGGGGGGGGAGAAGAGTTGTAAATGCAATATCCTGAAATGTTATAACACCTGACAGCATGTTTATGATAGTGTATTTTGATTTTCAAGACATGGAAGACAAGTATTTTATTAAATAGCATGTTGCTTCATTGGATTTGATTCAGTTAAACAGATTTTTTTAATCAATTTGTTTTACTTTACAATAATTTAAAATTAAGTTAAAAGTGTATATGGCATTATTATTCAAGAGACTAGTATTAAAACTGATGCTTTAAAAAATGTTGAAAAATAACAGTTATGCCATATTCATTATAGTTAATGACTCAATTTTTTTAATGAAATATGTTGTACCTTAATATTTATGTAAATCTTTATAACTGAAGTACAAGAGAAATGTATTCACTTTTACAATATTTTCTGAACATGCACACTTAGAATGGGTATTACTGTGACTATATATTTATACTTTGACCATGATGGTGTCATTTTTCTTGCTGATAAATAGAAAAGCAATCATTTTGAAATCCTTGCATTTGCATAGAAAGCAAATACAAATTGAAGGAAAAGCTGTAAATTACTTATCTGAGTCACAAAATAATTTGCACATTTACTGGGTTTTCATTCTTTTAGGTGCTTAATTTAAGAGATTTTATACAGGAAGCACAACTTAGATTATTTCTCTTCCTGAAATGAATAAAATATCTAAGTAATACTATTTAAAAAGTATTATAATCACACATCTACAGATAGGCAATGGAACAAACATTTATTTTCCCCCAAAATATTTTGTTACTATCTCAGTAAGTGAAATTTTAAAAGGCCATTATAACCTGAAATAAGACTTCCATCAAATAAGGCTGAACATTTCAAATTGAATTTTAACAGATATTATTCTTTGAACTTACTGGACAAAATAATGAAGTCACTTTTCTGGACAAAATAATGAAGTTACAAAATAACTGTATATTTGATTAAAACAGGTGTCCCATCTTGAGGGCTATTATTACAATTCATAACAAGTTATGAATAGGCACATACAGTTCTGAGCAGAAGCTTCATTATTGCAATGTAATAATCAGTATAAGAAGTAACAGTATGATTTAAACCAACAAGTGAAATACTTCAGGAAATTTTCACTACCACACAGTCTTGTAACTAGGTCAGGGAAACTGTAAGACTTATTAAAAAAATTATTATTTATTCATGCTAAAAACTGAATAAAAGTAGTTATAAATAACTAGCATTTTAGAAAAATCTTTACAGCTAAAGAGGGGGGATCTAACTAAAAATTAATGCAAGTGTAATCACAATAAAAAAGAATGATCAAATAAAAAAAAGGTTTAAGTTAGCAATATTTTATTTATAAAAATCACCAAAATAAGGGGAAATGTCATTTAAGATAACTAATCATTTAGTTTTTTGAATAAAGATGAGATCAATAAAAAAAAAGGCAAAGATAATACCAATCTTTTCAGGCTGTTAATCTCACTAATTATATTACTGTAAGAAAGAAAATTTATCTCATGATCACAGCCAATTAATATTTTTGAATGATTTGAAGCAAATATTAACCTGAATGAATTGAAGCATACATATACAGAATTTATTTATATACCAGAAATTAAATATTCAATGATAAAAAGTAATATAATACATTTCATTTACTCTAGTCTCCTGTATGAAATTAAAAGAATTTTTTTTTAAAAGTCAGTTTTTCTGAACTCCCATTTAGTGATTTAAAAAAACATGTTTCATTATAATATACATCTTTTATGTTTTATAAGAATTTTCAATGTCTCTTTAAGAAAAAATTAACATAAATAGAATTCATTACAGTAGTCATAATTAGTAAAATTATTTAAAGAGTCTCAGCAGCAAATTCTCAATTTAGAAAAAACTGTCAGCATTTTAAAATTAAGCTTAATAATAGTATATAAAGAGAAAATCAAGCATTAACGTTAAGTTCTGGAATATTGTAACTTTCCCAGAATACTTCTAGTATTGTCTAGATACACGCATTTTTATTCTTTTTTCTTATATTAAAATTTCACAAAACCCAAAGTATATAATGATTTTCTCATTATTAAAAGAATAATCCTGAACAATAAAAAAATTACAGGATTTTTAGTTTTCACATAGTAAAAACTATTCACATTTACCGCTTCACTTTAAAAATATTGGAACTGTATTATATTTTATTCACACAAATGGTACCATAAAAACTAGCCTATATGTAAAATAACAGTGTCTTGTTTATTTTGCAACAAGTGTTAAATACTTGCAGGTACAGATCTTAAACCAGTTGAACTTAAGGTTAAAAAATTAGTAATTACTGTTAGATAATTATACACAACAAATTAAATTGCAAAACAATGCATGAATTTTGTAACTTTCAAATTTTAAGAAAAATTTACTTTTTCATATTGTATAGACATTTGCTAGAAGTAGGCATCAGAAATCTATTACCTACAATCAAAACATAAATCTACATTAATATCACAAGACTACATCTTCTTTAGGATTAAAGGTGTCAATGTACATATTTTGCCTCTTATGCATCCTACGTACATGAGAGCGAAGATTGTCTCTGCGTGCCGAGCGGTAAAAACAATGAGGACACAGATGAGGTTTATCACCTGTATGCATTCGCCGATGTTGGATTATTTTCTTTAATTGAACACTAGAAAAGTTACATATATCACAGAGGAAATTTGCATCCTTTTTATGTTTCTTCATATGCCTTTGCATTTCACTTTCAGACGGACGGTCTTTGCCACAAATCTTGCAGCTCAATTTAAGAGTAAAGTTTGCGTTTCCTGAAGCATGAACTTTCATATGCTTTTTCAGCGCTTTAGACACTGTGCAAGAATACGGGCAATGCGGACACCTATATTCTTCAGCATTGTGTCGATGTCGCTGTGGCAGGGTGTCTGGCTTATGCCTTCGTTTGCCACAAGGATGTACTCCATCAAGAAGTACATGCTTTTCCATATGCCTATCTAGTTTATCTCTACGTGTTGACGTGTATGTACATGAAGTGCAGTTGTAACGCTTATTTGAAGGAGAAAATTTTTCTTTTGTACTATTCTTTTTTGATTTGCTTTTTGAAACTTTAGTATGACAATTTTTGAAGTGCTTCTTCAAAGCAGCTTTGCTTTTGAATAAAACTCCACACTCATGGCAATCATATCCAATAGTAGTAGGATCCTCATCCATACAATACTGCTCTGTGTCAATGACAAGCTTTGTATCATCAAAACCAGCATCTTCAATTTGATCGGAACCAATATCAATTGATGACCCAATCACAAAGTGATCAGTATCCAGATGGGACTCCATATTATCATCAATCACCACTTCGTTGTCTACTTCTGAACATGCAATTACTTCTTCCCCTTCAATAATATCTTCTTGCTTTATCCGTAAATTACGCACAATCATAATATCACCATGGGGATTTTCACTGCCAACTTCAACACCCTGCTCAATGATCAAATCATTTGGAACACCTACATCATGGAAAAGCAATTGGTTGACATGGCTTGTATCCAAAGCCACTTCTTCCAATCCTTGGGTTTTCATGGTAATAAAGCTTGCATGATCCATAGGATTATCTGATATAAGGGAATGATCACCTATCATCTTGGAAGGAGTACCTGGAGAAATTTTAAAATCAAATCAATGAATAATTTAAAATGAAAACTAAAATATTTTGGATTTTGTTAATAATGGGGGAAAATTCAGAAGTTACAATACACACACACAAAAGATAGTGAAATTTAGAAAAGTTAATGAAGGCATGCAAAAGCCAAGCTATTTGATTAAGAAAGAAAAGGTGGGAAGGAAAGAGTAGCAGAACGATCCAATATGGAACATTTTCCTGGCATTTTCAGTTATTAATTTTTTAAATTAATACTTTTTGATGAAACCAGAATGTATAACATTCATTAAAAAATCTTCCAAAAAAGTAGTTGTCATTTTAAGACAGAAAGTAAGAAAAAAATTTTTAGTTAAAAAAAATTATTGTGAGCCTCATACCAAAATTGCAAAATGCATTCTCCTTATCTGAAGTTGTGTGAAGTACAGCTAAAATAAAAAGCAATAATTATCATTAGATTTTTTTATTTCAAAAATCAAACACATTTGAAATCCAATATCACTTGGGGCAGTTTTGCAAGCTTTCTTTAATTTATTAAAAAGTACAAAAAGCCTATTCAGTCTAACAAATTCTGATAGCTCTGATACAATTAATCTTCAGTGAAATTATAAATATTGTAAAAGGTAAATTGTAATAAATTGAAACAATCGAACAGCGAACTAAGAAAATTATGATCAATAAAGAATACTTTAAAATGTCATATGCATTCAAGTACAAAATATGAAACTGATAAGTATTTTTTAAAAAAAATAAGTATTGTAATTAAAACTACAAAACAAATGCAAAACAGGTTAAAATGAATTAGGGAAGGGACTCAATGAAATCAAATTTTTCAGGTAAAACTTTGGTTACCTTATCACATTCTTATCATTTTACATCTATGGCTAATGAGCAAAAAAGAAATGCTATGAAATATGAAAATACCACTATTCGTCAAAGCATTCAACAAGGAATGAATCAAACAAATTCCTTAAAAAATTGCAGGTCATGATCATCACATAAAAAGGAAAAATACTGTAAATATAAGTTTTGACTTTAGTTAATATAAAAGATATTTGTATAACAAGATATGCGAAATATTTCTTAAAACAATGAAAACTACATATAGATAATCTAAATGGCAAAAAGCATTTTCCTTACCAGATATATTTATAGGCAAATCTTATATTAGCTAATAAGAAATATAGAAGCAATAGTCATTTGTTTGCAAAAAATAACCTCAATCATTAAATTTTGGCAAATACATAACTTTTTAAAATAGCATCAATAAAATAGTGAATACTTAAACAATTTTCAATCAAGGAAATGCAAAGTTTGAAATCCAAAGAGACAATTTAAATGTGTTCATATTGCAATGAAACTGTTCAATAGCAACAGATAGCCTAGGATACATCCTAAAGAAAGATTACACATAATAAATAAACTTTTGCAAAAAAAAAAAAAAAAAAATCAAAGAGTTAAATGCATAAAATTTCTTTTGAGACAGGAAAGTACTCCCTTTGAAAAAGTACCTTTTTTCATCAAATGGTACAACTTCGAAGGTAACAAAAGAGAAAACTACTATAACTGTAAAACTTTATATTAAAATAAAATCAAGAGAGAAAAACACAGTAATTTTTTTTTATCATAAAGAAAACTAAACAGCATTTAATTTCTAATGCTATCAGCAATATAGTTAAAATATCAAAATTCAACAGCTGCATATACATTTCTTTATATATGAACTTAAAATTAAATATGTACAGTAAACTTGAATCAAAAATACCAAGTCAAATATAGATACTGAAAGCTCTATTCATTCAAAAGTTTTATTCTAACTCACCAACCCTAAATGATTAATTTTAAAATTATAATAAACACAGTATAACTTCTTGAAAAATAATTTAAGTTCTAAAATTATTCAACCCAGTTACAAACTATAATAAAGCATAAACAAAAACTGAAAAAATTAAAAAACTATTTTGAAAGTTGGATTTGTTTTGTTTTACTATTGTTTCTAATAAACGCACATGCACTTTGAAAATATTACTGAATAATATATTGATTAAGTTCCAATCAAACATAAGAGAGAGAACCCCATTTGAAAACCACAAACAAGTGCACTAAGTTTAAACTATTCACACAATAGAATACACATAAGTAGTTTCATGAACTTGGAACAAAAAACATATTGGATCGTTATAAGTGGAAATGTTCTACACCAAAAGCAGCAGATAGCAGTGCATTAGAACTAAAAACAATGCAACACACATATAAGCAGATGCCATTAGCCTTAAACAAACATTTAAATTGTAAGAATAAATTGATATACATACTTTAAATATATATTAAAAAATTCAAGCTGCACATAACACAGAGGGCAAGATTGTCAAATGACCACATTATTTTTTCATCACAAAAAACTTACTTTCATTTGTGATTTTTTAAAAATTTGAAATTTAAAATCTGCATTAAAAATTAACTTCACACAAGATATTGTACTTTTAATCTTTATGCTGCAGAAACCATAAGTTTTATCAACAGAATTTTCATTTAAATATATTTTCACAATAAGAGCAAATATCTTTTTTCCTCTCCTTTTACCTAGAAGTCTTTTTAAATCTCTTAAAAGAAGAAGAAAAAAAAAAGAATATTTTATAAATAGAGATTTCAACTGGTTTCTAGTACTACACCAAAATTATTAATTTAACATTGAATCCTTATAAGTTTTTTTAAAGGTAATATAATTATATCTTTAAAAACACATGAGAGGAAATATTCTATAAATAATAGATATTAAAATATTTCATCCACATTATATTTTGAAATCTGAAATATGACTACTAAAAACACAAAATTAAAATTAATAGAAATTTAAGTCTTAGTATATAATTAAAAGAAATATCTACAACAAAAAAAATGCAGATTCTTCTACGAAATGAACATTGCTAAAGTAATATATTATGGTAGGTAAAAATAATTCATTCAACTCTATTTTTATCATTTTTGTTTTTATTGATAACCAAATTTTATAATCAGAAATAGTAGAAATGGCAACCTGAAAAAAATAGTATATAACAGCCTTTTCTTTGATTTAACAATGAATAAAGACATTTTTATATAAAAAAATCAGGTATTTTAATTTAAATATATTAAAAAATAAATACAGTTCTTTGATTTTAAAATGATGATAAATATTATATATTTGGATGTTGGGAGTTAAAATAAACAAATGTGGTCACTTGAAAATCCAGAATTTTTTTTTTTAAATAGAATTATAATATACAACATAAAACAGATACAAAATTCAGTTATTGGACTTTTATTTTAATATTTTTTTTGTTGTTGTAGTTAAATAATGTTTCCATAGAGAAGCAAGTGCCTGAAGAAGTA
>JAOUZG010052445.1:2395-16709 GCA_026289955.1 Argiope argentata | reverse complement strand
ATTTTTACAGCAATCACTTTTATTTATTTATTAAAATATAAAGAGAAATTATTTATTAATATTAGAGATTATAAAGAGAATAATGTAACGTTGAAAAGATATATGTAGATCCAAATCTAAAAAATAACATCATTAAAATCGAATATTTTCAAAATCTACTACAATTTAAAATAACAATATAGTAATACAGAGAAAATAATATTTTATTGAAAAAAAATTTCGCGCCAATATATATCATGAAAATTTTTGCAATTAAACTGCCAAAAAACTATCTAACTCAAAAACTCTCTTTCTCCTACCAAACGACTCAGAAAATCCGATATTTTGCTGTTAAATAATAAGAAATAAATACTACGGAAAAAAATATCCAATTTTATGAATAAAGTAATGAAACTCAGAATTATAACCAAAGAGAGCGTTTGTTGGTATTTTTTTTAATTATGAAATTGGATAAAAACACTGCACAAAAGACGTATCAGCCAATTTTCAAACGATCTGCAAAATCAAATAAGGAAAGAATATTTAGTTTGCTATTTTATAATTAAAACTGTTTCAAGAACTTGTATGGTGGAGATTCAGCTTCGAAAAATAACTAATACTTATTTAAATACAGTTTCTGAAACAATAAGCATTTTAAATAATTTATTTTTAAAATTTATTATTTTTATATACTTCTCGATATTTTGCTTTAAAATAAGTAGTTTTTGTCACTATGTTAGAATTTGTAACTTAAAAATTCCGGCACCTATTTATTACTTTTAAAAAATTAAGCTATTATCCTGTCAGAACATGATATTGATTTAGGAATTACGTTTTGTGCCGTCAACAAAAACCTGTAGGCGAAAAATAAAAAAATGCCTGGGTGAAAAATAAAAATTTTATTATCTGCACGAGCATCTCAAAAAAAAAATCAGCTTTTAATAACACGTTGCCATTCTTTTCACAAAAGCTCTGATTAAAAAAAATAAAAGTTCATTACTACCGCAAATAAAAGTTAAAAAATGTCATTTTGAGCATGTGATTATATGAAATGAAATACGTCGGAAATGCGATATTTTTTGAAACAATCAATGCGAGACAAAGTTTTTTGGATTGTTTGCAATACTAAAGGGACTCGTTCAAAGAAATAATTAAAATTAATAAAAATATGATTTAACTCGCACGAGCACGTGGTGCTTGGCCGTTCAAGAAATTTTATTCTGATATGATACATTAAAATATGCATAGTAGATTTCATTGTAATCTTTTTTTCTAGTTTTTTATTATTATTATTAAACACATACGATTTCAAAAATGAAAAAAATTATGAGCTTGTTTGTATAATTACAAGACACAGTGCATACAATTCATAGTATATGTACAAGCAGTTTCGTCTTTTAAATCTTTTATTGTTCAAAAGGCTGAAGTACTTACTCCCATGAATAAACTACGAAATCGTAAACCTATGTTTGAAAACAAATGATACACTAATATAATGTATTATATTTGTTCAATTATCACTCCCTTATCCTCTTACCCTGACTCCCTGTGGGAATAAAACATATTCTAAACATAAAATCCCCTTACTAACAACTAAAACCGTTAAGTCCGGTCATTTCGCTATAATTAATTTTATTCAATGAGAATTTCATTTTTATTGCTGAATACAATGTTGCTTAGTTTGGATGTTTATCACTTAATCCCAGAAAAAGAGATCCGCAGCTATTGGCCAGAAAAATAAAGGCAGGTATCAAATATAAACACTATATAGAATGGAGTATGTAATTAACCTTTCTGAGAAAAGAAATAGAAATAGAAATATTTTCTTCTTGAAAAGAGTTTGAAGTTTCAAATCCAGCTTCTTCATCATCACTTATATCTAAAACAGATTCATCTGTATCTTCAAACAGCATTTTATTAATTTCTTCTTGAGTTAAAATTTTCCGATACCCCGACATTTTAGCAAGAAAGTTTAGTAGCTGGTGAGCAGAAATTGTACAGTAAATAAAGTATCTATCGTCAAACACTTTCTTTGGGCACTAATTAACAGGGACGGTGGGAACGGAAGCACCACCCAAACCGTTTTACGACCCTGCTAAGAAAAGGGGAAGAAAAAAAAGCAGGTGGCATTTCGTCCCCTCGGCCAATCCGTGGATGTCTGTACTAGTATGTCCTGCTGTCTCCGTCGCACTGGGAGTCAGAAGGTTAAGAATTTTTAAGTAAATTATTTCTTATCAGTAGTTTAGTGAGCGTTGCGCAAGTATAGAACAGTACTCCCAAGACCGGCTATCTGGGTGGCGGGGGGGGGAGGCTATGCCCCTGGACTCCGTGATTCCGAGGGGCCCTAACTTAATCAAGAGTTGAAATTATGTTTTCAGCGGTAATAGCTGGATAGAAAGAAGAGAAGAAGAAATTAAACTGGAAAAATCTGAGGGTTTTGAAAGGTTATGAAATTTACAAACACGTAACCGATTAGTGCAATTACGCAACATATTATAAAGTACAATAATTTGCTTCACCTATTGGGCTAAATCGCATATGTTATTTTGATAATTCATACCACGAAATGCTTAATATAGTTAGATTTAGTCGTGTACATGCTAAGGAAGTATCCCTCTGGGTGTCCAGACTCGGTTTCCAAAAATAAAATTAGGTTTTCTTCTTTTATGCAAAATTTCAAAAAGTAAGCATAAAAAAACACAATCTTGCTATGAAAGTGCAGAAACTATGAAAATGTTTGAAGAACCCTACGTTTATACACATATAATTGAATCGGAAAAATTACAAAGATGTCAATGACAAATCTTATCAGGTCCATATAAGTGAATCAAGTTTGTGAAAAAACATTATAATTGGTCAATTTAAAATGTTTTGTATGTAAAAACAGACCTGCACAATACCAAAGAAATTTTTTTCTATAAATGCTAAAGGCACATCATTTTTCACTTCTGATTACTTTTTTTTAAATGCCAAATAGTTAAATGCAAATTCGCAGCTGATTGATTTATTCAAAAACACAAGACTCGGGTTTTTTTTACTGTACATTATTTTTTGATAAAGGGAAAAATCTACAAGATTTATACATATCTAAAATAACTTGATAAAATTATCAACTGTAAGTCAAGATCATGAGCGTTTTATTTTTTATTTAATTCATCTATTGCTTGGAAAGAACTTCAGAAGTAAATAAATTTATGTTCGACTATTGATAAAATAAATCAAGTTAATGTGACTAAGAAAAGATTTAAATTACTATTCAGAGAACTGTAGATATAACTCTAATTTTAGCATGTAATAATCGTTCACTTCGAACAAACCCTAATATAATAGGAAAGTATAATTATGAAAATTTTTAAAGTATAATCTAATTATTAAGTAAATACAAATTCTGTACTATCGTATGAACAGAATAAAAAATTCCAAATATATAATTTTGCATAATTTAGTTAATACATTATTTATATGAGATTTTACATGATTTAGTATTAATTGCGTCTTTTTACAATATTTTTACCATAAATATACTCACAGATATATAACTTTTTTCATTTACATATTTTTCTTAGATTTTAGTTTATTTTCTTTATAAGCACAATAAGTAAGTTGTGTAGAAAAATAATTTAAATTCGAGGATTTGAATTCAGTATAGAACGTTTTGCGTTTTCTCCAATTTCATCAAATTTCAGCTAAAATGTCTCAATTTTATTAATTAAATTACTTTTTAAATTTCTCTAATTAATGTTATTTACAGTTTTTAGTCATCACTATAAAAAAAGCTAGTAAAATTGATAATCAAACAATTTTTTCAAATGTACTTCTGAAACCAGATACCTTAATAAAAGACATGAAACAATATTAATATTTGTAAGGGAGTAAATTAAACTATTGAAAAGGATAAATGATTTCTATGATAAAACGAATGTATAAAGATACAGATAAAGAACTTTGAACGTGCATAGTGCAATCAACAGAATGGCGTGAAATTGCTAGTCGTATGAGATACTTTTAAAAAAAATCAAAATTTAAAGTTGAAAAATATTTTATCGAGGAAACATTAAGATCAAACCACACAAATAAATTCAAATTAAAATTTTAGGAGTCATTAAACTCAGCCAATAATCTGGCCGTATGTGGTAGATACTTTAAAATAAAATGAGAGGACAAGTTTTATATTTAAGCAAATTTTAGTATTCTTCAACATTTTACAAATTTAAAAGTTGTATAGATATATTTTTGGAATAAACCATGATTTGTTCTTAAAATTATTATGTCTTAACATATTTTTTTTGAATATTAAACAAATATTTTTTGAATATGTTTTAATGCAAAAAATAATCATAATATAATAACTGGGGGACCTCAAAACCTATATGAAATTTCTGAATCGGCAGCATTTTTTTTTTTTATTGCTGATTATTTCTCCTTTTATTATTCAGCAAAAAAAAAAAAAAAAACTTAAACCCAAAAGAAAAGAGTAAACAAAAAACAGGCGAAAATAACTATGAATGGAAAAAATTAAAATAAATAATTTCAAAAGTTGTGATATTGAAAAAATTTCTAAGGTATAAAAAATATAAAATCTTGAAAAAAAAATCAGAAATATTAGCCTCAAATAAAGTGCAATATGATTCGCAAAATCTTATGATTTGAATATTCATATTAATTGAGGGAAATATGTCATACCGCGATGAGAGGCGATCTAAGTGATTTATTTTTCTGGAACAAACGAACAACTTATTTATTTCGCTTACAAGGATGGTGTACTCAAATGCATTATAATTAAAATGAATTTCTGCCAAATTTCAGAATATTTCTCTCATGGTTTATTTTAAATTTGTTTCCAGATCCGTGAGATTTATTTTTCCTTTCCATGGATAACCGACTGACAAATCAACAATTCACAGCTAACATAAATTAAAGAGAAAACATAACATAGTACTCCCCTTTCACAAGAAATGTCGTGCCTTTCCTTGCACCGACAAAAGAGTGTGAAATTGACCTCACTCTTGACCTTAGGCAGAGGGAATGACTTTGTTTTGTGCAAATTTCTGTGCATTTTCGTATCCTATCGTCTGCATTTCCATTAAAGTATTTTACTGTAACGAGATATTCTTTTTGCTGAATTTTTGAAGATGCTATCTTCTATCCACATTTTTCAAGTATCGAGACAAATAAATGCAGTATTTTTTTAGAATTAAAAATATATCTGTCATAAATATTTCGTGCAATTTTTTAATGATTTAATGAGAATTCTTTCTATTGTTTTCTATCGGTGTTAATTTTTGGCTTTAAAAAAATTGAACATCTTTGATAACAAAGAATAATGGAAACTGAAACGATAATTTTAATTTGTGGCGTAGAACTTTCATATTAATTGAATATTTTTATAAAAAGAAAATATTTTAGAATTGTGGTTTAATAGTTTCCATAAAAAATAGGGAATACATAACTATTCGAATTCATCTAGTTGAAATTTTCTGAAAATATAATAATAATAAAAACAAGATATTATTCTTAGGATTTATTTCCATCCTTGAAAAAAACATTAAAAATTACACTTCGAGCAATATCTTTCATTAAACTATAGGTTTCCAAACATGCTGAAAATTTAATTATTTTGAAATAAAAATCACACAAATGATATTTATTACTCAATAGAAGAAATATTGTTAGTCAAATGGTGGAGTTTTTGTTAAAGTGAGTTTAGTTATGGAAATGTTAACCTTTCTTAAAGTCAAATAATTGACAATTAAAGTCACTAATTTAATCTTTTCTCTCCCATGTTTTTTTTGAATAAAATTAGTTCAGATATGTTTTTAAAACTCATACAAAATTATGAAATTTTTTATACGAATTGAAAGTTTGGAAAGAATGTAAATTAGAAAATTTACTTTGAATTGTTACTAAATAGAACTATTATTTTATTCTTTATGTTTATTTTTATCTGTTTGATATATAATGTAAAAACTGATAAAAAGTAAACACAAACTTAAAATTGAATGCTAAAACGTTTAATTCATATTACTTTCTTGGTATAAATAGAATTTACCTAGAAGGGAAAGGGCAAAAAAAAAAAAAAAAAAATCGCCTGTCGCCTTATGCTATCAAAATCCGCGGGTGTATATATTTCTACTGAATGTATAACTGAATTATAAGTGACATTTGAATGTTTTGATGCTTTACCGTAATCAAATGTATGACATTCTCTTACCTGATTTGGCTTATATATAATTTTCTTAGTTATTCGAGAAATATAAGCTTGCATCTTTCAACTTCTATAAAGAGAGTGTCTTAGCATTTTCAATTGATTTGATTACAATCAATAATAAATGTTGCAGATGATGTGTTTATTTTTGAGAAAAACAATAACATGTACCGCTTAACGAATATATTCAGAATTATTGACTATTCCATTGATTCATAAGTAATGTACTGAAAAAACTTATCTGCAAATACAGTATTTTACCTTTTATTTATTTCTCTCTCTCTTATTATTGAATATAAAAACCTGTATTCATTTTTCTAGTTGTATTCAGCTCTGTTGGTCTTTTGAGATGGCATCTGGTTTAGATCCAAACCGTTATTCCATCTTATTGCGACAAGAAGAATCGAGCAAGAATTTCCCAACGGAAGTACCCATTTGTTCTGTCGACAGTAATTTATCTGGACTTCTAGTAAACTTTGCTGATTCTGGTTAATCATCCAAAAATTATCCGGATTTTCCTTTAACAAGTAAGACAAAATCCCTTTCTGTCAAAGGTAAGTCAGATGATTCCCATATCGTTAGCGTTTTTGAAAATAAGAAAACTGAATGCAATATATGCAATAAATTCTATTCTAATAACTATGAACGTCATCTAAAAAATGCTCATTATCGGAAAGCAAATCAATTTATCCAATGTGATAAATGTGCCAAAATATATTCAAATAAAGCCTCTTTTTCTAGCCATAAACTGAAATGCAACTTACAATCCTCAAATGATTTCAATGTAATCCAGATTGGGAAAGAAGGGCCCAAAAAATGTAATAAATGCGGGCATTTTTTCAGTAATAGGAGAAAGTTTTTAACACTTGCGAAGAAATGAAGAGTTAAAGATCAAATTGAAGTGCACTTCACTATAATATGCAAAAAATCGTTCTCTTTCATTGTTCATTTAAATAAACATGCTCAAGAGAAACATAATATACAGGAATTGAAAATATTATCTTTCGACTCATTCAAAACTTTCAATAAAAGGTTAGAGCAAGAAAGTCTATCAACATTCAATTTTTTAAAGAAAATAACTGGAAAGAAACAGATCAGCTCAAAATTATTTCAATACTATGCGTGCCAATTTTGCGCGAATGAAGGCGGAGATAAAACGCAAGTCATTCGTTTAAACCAAAAGGGCAAAATTCCAGATTCAAAATGCCCTGCTAGAATTGCCGTATGTGAAGAAAATTATCTAATTTCAGTGGCATATTATGTCAATCACAACCACTATGTTGGGTTTCGTAATACAGTGCATCAGCAGTAAGATAAAAATTCTAGGGAAATTATCAAAACCCTATCTTTATTAAAAGTCCCAACAATCGAAATCCAAGAATTTCTCAGAAATGAAGTTGGGTTCAGAGAAAGTAGAAATTTTGTTCCATAAAAAAAGCTTACATTTCACGAAAAACTATAAGGGCATAGCAATCAAGAATTAATTATTCCTTGTATTCTAATAATGATGACAATTCAGTATTCAGAATAGTAAAAATATTATACGAAGAAAAATATGATCCAGTACTTCTTTTCAAACCGCATAATTCACAAACTATTTTTGGACCAAATGATTTAGATGAGATGCTTAGTAATGATTCGATTTTTGCCTTAGGTTTGCAGAGAGAAAAAAAAAAAAATTTGACCGAGTGCGCAAATAAAGTTTTCTGTATAGATGCATGGAACAAACATTTATGACTTTTATTTGTTAAACATAATTGCTACCGATGAATTTGGTCAAGGCTATCCTGTTTGCCATTTTATTGTCAATAATTTAGGAATGGAAACTGTTACTGCACTATTTCAAATTTTGAAATATCGAATGCCAGAAATTAACATAAACGCTGTCATGACAGATGATAACAATCAATAAGTTGCCTTTCAAATTCTTCAATTTCCAAATAATAGAGTTAGAACAAGTTAAGTTTATGAAACGAATTTATTGAAAAAAACATGTAACCAAATTTCAATTTGTCACTTTTCTTGCATTAAACTAGGATAATTTGTCTATATTTCTTCTTTGATAATATCAGTTTCATTAAATAAAGGAGACATTTGAATCATGCTATTCCACAAGTAATTCTTTAACTATTTTGTTGGGTGGGGGGAAATAGTTTTTCTCAATTTGCATTACAGATCTGGTATGATTAGTGTTCGATTACAATCTGGAGAAAAATAAAAAAAAAAGCAATCACAGAATCTTTACTTATATATTAAATCACCACTTATAACCTATTGAATTAAAAAAAAACTATTAATTTAGAAAAATGTAGTAATATCATTCTCATCAATGATGATATTTTTGATGGGGAGATTCCCCTCATTATTGTCATCTTTGATTCAAGCATAAAAGAAGAATCACACTTTAGCATCAGAATTAAACATTTGAGATAAATAGTACTAAATATTAAAGCTTTTCATTAAAAAAAGAAAAGAATGATTGATATTGTTTTAGCTTAAAAGAAACTAACCGCCTTCAATGACCAGTTATTCACCCTTCATAATAAAAGTCATAATTTAGTGCTTCAACTACAGAAACAGATAATCAACTGAAAAAACATTTTAGTAATACTACATTTTTACAGCATTTCACACTGTGGTACCTAATCAGCAGAGAATAAAAATCAAGAAAATTAATAATGAAAGTAACCGAAAACCAAAATTGAAAGGGATAGGAATGAGTTAAGATTTCAGTGTTACTTTCATTTATAATTTACAGAGTAATATAAAGAAGGATAATCACTTAAGTTCTACTGAATAGAAAGTGAAGGAGAAAATGGGTATCAGCAAAAAAATATTTATATTTTTATCTTTCGAAAGTTATATTTTCTGTTCTGAGTTCTATTTAATAATAAAAATTAAAAACAACAACAACAATAGTACAGATTTTATAAGCTCCAATTTCCACACTACATTAAAAAGTTTCATTAAAATAAATATATAATAACTATAAAAAATAGAATTAAATGAACTTCATATTGTAGGCATTATTACAATTTACTTGAATTTTTACTAAATTAAATAAAAAAGTAAAATATTGATTAAAAATATTACAAAATCATATTAACGTTGTTATTAATAATTAACTAGAATAATATTCATTAACTAATAAAGATGAATAATCATATTACATTCAAATTTGTTTTCTTAGTACTTAAGGTTAAAATGCATTTATAATCATCTAAGAATTAAGGTATTTAATCTATTTTTAGAAAATATCAACTTATATATTGAAATAAGATTTAAAATTGAAATTAAAAAAATTAAATAGACAAAATTTAAAAATTGAAATACAAAAAAATTGCAAGTCTAGCTCAGAATATTTACATACATGACCTTTTTTGAGTTAGTTTTAAAGAATGAAATAATAGCATTTCAATTTCATATTGTAAATAGATCAAAACTGATACATACACATAAAAATATTTAAAATTATGCTAATATTTAAAATTTTTTAAAGGAGTTATTTGGAAATCTCAATACAATATGAAAACCAATATTACATTAAGATGCATGTGAGTCCTTTTTTTGGCATATCTATTCAAGAAGATCTATCACATCTGTGATGCATACAAATAACTGCAATCGCAGATGAACAGATCATCTAGTTTGCCACAGCTGCCAGCTGGATTTTCTTCCTTAACAAATATTCCACTTTCTAATCCTATATTTTCAAGTTGAATAATAATAAACATCAAAATACTGCAATATTGTATCTGTTTTTGAACATGAGAAAAAGGAAAATGTAGTATCGTAGCTGAATTTTTTATAAAGTCATTGTCAATCAGATAACTGCCATACATTATATTTTGTTGAATTGGAAAGAAATTTGCACAGTAAAAAAATTTGTTATGAATGATTGAAGACAAACAAAACTAAAAATCATACTAACCATGTAAAATTATACACACAAAAAATAATTGTAAAATTACTTTAAAAAATAATGTCAAATTACTTGTGTTAAAATGCATAATATATAAAAAATATTAATTTATTTACAAATTATTGAGTAAACTAAATATATAAAATAAGTATTTGGATATTAACTGCATGCTGTTGATAAATACAGTCAAGATTTAATTATGAAAAAAATTATGAGCAATGATCTTTAAATCTGATTAATACACAACTGAAAAATAAAGTTAATTTAGTCTTGATTAGAAAGATGTAATGGGAGCCCATAATTAGGTAGCAAAAAGATAATATATGTAATAAATATTAACTTCAGAATAAAAAAGGGTATAACAATTCCAGGATACATATTTACTATCATGACTATCCACGAAAATAAAACGCATTCACTGGATTTTCGCCATAAATAAAAATAACAATGAAGACTTTTTTTTTCCCCATACTCATCTATTATATCCTTAATTCATAAACAAACCCTTAATGAAACTCAACGTAGGAATCACCACACTCATGTCAACCTTTTAGGAGTCCAATCACAGCAAAGCTCACATTAGCTCACTGATGCTTCTATAAGCTGCACTGTGATTGTACTCATTTTAGGTTACCCTGGTCCGTGCGATCTCTAGATTGTGTTTCGTTCTTTACTTTTGGTAGTAAACGTTGCCACCGGATGTGTCCATCTAACATAAGCAGAATTCACCGGATATGACGTCTACCATTGATGATGCTCTTCTGGTCATTTACCGCGGGCATTATGTAGCAATATTAACTAAATCATTATTCTGTTTGTTCGTGAGACGTGTGTATTGAATCTCATATACATTTTATCTGCTTGTAGAGATAAGAATTTTGTTTTTGTTCTTTCTTATATTATTAATTTGTATTGTTTATTTATCCTTCATTATTTATTCATATTATCTAGATTTATTTTACTTTAGAAATTTTGGTATTTAGAATTAGTGCATATTAATTAGGGTTAATTGAACGTTCTAGTTAGGGCTAACTAGGAAACAAAAGTTTATTTATTCTTGTAGCTTCTAAAACTTTTACATCTAATTAGACTGTTTGTTTTTACTTGGATTAATTAGATCTTATTTCTATTTTTAGTTTGTAATTTCGCTTTTCAGATTAGAGCTCACTTGTGAATATTTTTTGTTCATTTGGGGGTACTTACTTTATCGTGGATGGTCTGGATGTCTCCAACTTGTTTACCTTTTGTATCGCCAAACCGGTTACTGCTAATCTCTGCACAGCTCTCTCTGGTAAACCCTGCGTGTTGGAGTATGCGCAGTAAGGCATTCTTTGAAGCGCATTGATACATGGATTTACAAAGGATGTATCTCTGCGCATGTCTAGTAAACACAGGAAGGCGTATTGATACATACATTTTTAAAGAATGTATCACTACGAGCACTAGTAAAAACAGGAAGGAACACTGATACATTGCAGAGTACAGAGGAAAGCAAATAATTTTTACCTTTTGAAGTTTCCATCTTGCTTAAAATAAGTTTCACCACTTTTCCTTGTACAAATCTTTTAACCACCGGGATATATAACTTTTTTCTGCAATTCAATTATGAACATAAAAATAAAATTAATAAGATATATATATATATATATATATATATTTAAAAACTTCTTAAGATTAAAAAAATCATATACTTTACAAAAATAATAAAATTATATAAAACCGTATATAAATGGATAAAATTATATTTAAAAAATAAGTTGTTAGTATTATTGAACGGATTATGTTGAAAATGAATCATATCCCTAAAATGCTGTAGAAGCTTCATTTTCATACCAATTTCTTAGGTTATTTCAAATTCATATTCATATAGACATTTTTTGTTATTACAGCAAAAAAAATGAAATGTTTCTAGACTTAGTTGAAACGTTAAATCCTTATTTATTAACTTATCTTAAGAAAAAGATAATTGTGTTTTAGGTGTCGCTCTATTGCAATTAAAAACATAAAAGTTTTACTTATAAAAATCGATGTTTTTAAAGTGAAAATTGATATTTAAATTACAAAACTATAGAAACCCAATTTTTTTAACATCATGTTAAAATATAAATAACCTACAAATATAAGTATATAGTTACTAAGTAATATTATACATAATAAATAGTAGTTTACGAGAATTAATGGAAAAGAAGATTAAACGCGCAAAAAAAAGGAAGGGAAAATTTTTAAGAATTTTTGAAGTAAATAGATTAAAATCTTGTGCATGCCATAAAAATATTTACAAAAATAGACAATTTTTACCTACAGCCTTACGCGTATTCAATGCTTACAATACATATTCAATGCTTACAGTACATATTCAATGCTTACAGTACATGTCTGTAAGCATTGAAGTCTGAAAATGGCGGTGTATCGGGGGGGGGGGGGGTTGTACGACTGAAATCGAAGAGGGAGTTGCCTTCATGTGACAAGTATTTGCGAATATTCCATTGGTTTCGTATGATCCTCCTTGAGTAGGCATGACTCTTTATTGCGCTTTGCAATTGGTGTCGTGTATTTCTGCTTAATAGGCACATCAAAAATATAGGGAGAGCTTTTAAAATGACTATTCTCTCAACCAATTCGCTTGAAGTATTTGCAAGGAAGTTAACGCCCCTGTGGTTTATTTATTAGCATAACTTTTGTATAACTATTCCAGTCTTTGACGTTGACTGGTTAGACTGGGATTCTTTTGAGAAGTTTCAATTTCTAGAAATGACATTTTGACGCTTTTGATCCCCCCCCAAGAAGGAAACGTGGAGACTCGCACTCGCTTCTATTGAAAAGGCGGTGTTGTTGACAAATAGCCTGCAGAAACCAGTTTTGGGCCTCACTCTCAAGCCGTGGCCGTCGAGAGATAAGGCCTCAGTGTTTCTTCGTGACGTCATCGTCACTGGGCAGAGTCTACCGATTCGGGGACTACGAACTCTTGATCAAATTGTTTTCATCCTTTCATATGGGAATTTATTTTCTTTAATTTTCAATATTTGTTGGGAATTTCATTTTAAATTCAAAGGAGGTATTCTAAAATCCTATTTCCTTTTTGTTGATATTAAAAATGTTGACTAAAAATAAATTAAAGCTAACGTAACTTTACCAAACATGGGTCTATCTTTAATATTCCGGTGGTTTAAAGAAAAGGGAGTCTTTTTAATCTTTTAAAGTAAAAAATTAGGTTAAAAGTATCTTTTTAGAATATAAATTGCAAATTTCCGAATGCATTAAAAAAATTTTGTCGGTTTTCTTGAGGAGGAAAGGTTATAAAATTTATCCTGTATCAATTACTTAATTTAACAACTAAAAATTATATATATATTTATCTGTTTTATTATTAAAATTTTATTTTAATTAAAGTGTATTTTTCCTGAGAGAATATTTACAAATATGATAAACATATTTAAGCTATTGGTGATTAAGAATCAAAATCAAATAAAAGGCCAATATCTTAAAGAAAAATAATAGTGTTTCTTTACATTACTCCCTCAGATGTTAGTTTACAGTAGTGATGGGAAATCTCGTTCATTTCAAAGATTCGACTCAAAATCGTTCGTTCACCAATTTGACCCGTTCGTTTCAGGTCGTTCGCGAACGACCATTTCAGACTCATCGAGCGAAAGAATCAACTCTTTTGTTCGCGAACGAATGAACTGGACTCTTTCGTTCGCGAACGATTAAACTAGACTCTTTCGTTCGCGAA
The DNA here is from genome assembly GCA_026289955.1 of Argiope argentata. Taxonomy (NCBI): domain Eukaryota; kingdom Metazoa; phylum Arthropoda; class Arachnida; order Araneae; family Araneidae; genus Argiope; species Argiope argentata. Next base: position 2,870 of record JAOUZG010052445.1, on the reverse strand, counting down.
CGATTAAACTAGGCTCTTTCGTTCGAGAACGAACGACTTTGTTGCTTCTGTGCTGACTCATTACGTCACTTCCCAATCCGGAAATTTCCGGTTGTATTGTGATTATTGTGTTTACTTCTCGACGCATGTGTTGTTATTTTGCTAAATAGACTGTTCTTTCTGAGAAATATGTTATACATAAAACAGAAAAGGGGGGAATGCTTACACTCTTATGATTCTATTCCCCTTTCGCAGGACGGGATGACTGTCTAGGTTTTGTAATTTTAAACATGAATTATTTTACTGCCTGAGATTACAGTGTTATTTAATGGTGTCTGTAATGCTTTTTAAAAAAGTTTTTTTAGGTCCAATTTTACTTTTTATTTTATTATGAAATTTTTCCTTTTATTTATTTATTTTATTTACGTAATTATTTTAATATAAAATTTTGTCAGTACGTAGCTTTATTATTACGTTTAGATAATTCCATAAAAAA
>JAOUZG010052444.1:1743-15324 GCA_026289955.1 Argiope argentata | reverse complement strand
TATATATATATATATATATATATATATATATATATATATAATCAGTGGCAGAAACTTTTTAAATCCCCCCCTAAAAAATAATAATAAAATAAAAGTCTACATTTCCTTTTTAAAGCAAATTTGAAGAAATTATTTTAAAGATTTTTTTTTTATTTCTGAATTGGTTAAGGCTTACCTTGACAGAAAATTTGAATATTCAAGGTTTAGTCAATACGCGACCAATTTTCGTATGCAAACTTTTGAAGTCTTCTCCGGATATTAATAATAATATAAGTTGGTAAGTACTATTTAGGGGATTTAAACAGTATTTTACGTAAGGGCACATAACGTTCGGAAGACCCCCTAACAATGTGGTAAAGAGATATTTTAAAGTTTCTTTTTATCAATTTTGAAAAAAAAGTTTCTTTGATATCTATTTAAACCAAATATAATTTTAAACACAAGCGAGGGAAATACTTACTTAAATGAACATTGGAGGAATGCAGTCACAGAATAAACCGGATATTTAGCAGAGTGTTTGAATATAAAATCAGAATGCGATCATGCTTTACTAGGTTCACTTTATTGAATTTTCCTTCCATAATCTTTTAACACGAAACAGAGGTGGGTTTTACAAACCATATCGAAGCTTTGAATAGCATCACGCACTTCATAAATTATTTATGTCTACCTACAAAGAATTTGTAATCTTATATCACCAGTAATTTTCACATCTGAAATTTATATTTTCGTAACACAATTTATATACATGTTAAAAATTCACGTTTAGTACGCATTTGCATTATTATTAGTATATTTATTCTTTAATCCAATATTCTTTTCTACTTTAAGTAATTTAATGCTAAATAAATTCGTTTAAATAGTTAAAGGTTTCTTAGAAATTCAATAGGACAAAAGTTAGCTCCAATTTTTAAATAACAATGTTAGATTATACATTATATAAAAGAAAATTTAATATAAAAAAACAACAATAAACTGGGTGCATAATATATTCCTTTAACAGATTAAATATTTATCAAAGAAAATGTAGTCTAGTGGAGATAGATTTTTTTAAAATATGAACTCAGAAGAAATAAAATTTGACTAAATTTAAGTCATACAACACCTATTTTTCTTTCCATTGAAAGTATTTTCTGATACTAATCTTAATCGAAATCGGGGAGCCATGAAAAAAGATTTAATTCTTATCAAAACGTGACTCAAAACTTACAGTACTTTTTTTATTTAATGGACAATAAGCTGTCTAATGTTTAAGATATTAATAAGTCATTTATAGATCCTACAGAGTAAATGTAGAATGAACAACTGTACATTAATTTAGAAGTGACTTATTGAAAATATTTGGTATATTAATATAGAATTACTAAGATTTTGTTAAAAGTTGGCAAACACCATGTTTCATCATCTTGAACCCGAGTATGTAAGCATCGGAATGAAATATGTTCTTGAAATGTTTTGAGTGCACTGGGTATTATTATATTTTTAAGACTCTACACGGGATATAGTTCATTCATTTTGTTAGCAAAATTCTCTCAAAAATGATGTGAAGATGCAGATAAAATGCAGACATTACTATCTAAGAAACGTGTATTAAATACACACAACGCAAAATTACAAATACACAGCGAACTAACACTATTCAATCCGCTAGAAATGGGTAACCGCAAAGCTCTTATTACAACGCACTCCAAAAGGAAAAGACTTTCTCATAAATCAAGATAACTTTTTGAACTCGCACTTTCGGAACTGTCTCTCCTCCCTCCTTATATAGCGCCCCGCTAAAGTAGACTGGGCAAACGGAGAAACAGCGCGGACGCTCCAGGCAAGTGTGGAAATTTCGCCACTTTCCCTAGGAACGAAACTACATTTCTCAGCTCCCACTTCACATTTTAGAGTGCAGTAAAAGTGTTAGCGACCATATTATGTCGGCAACGAACCTTCATCGCCATGTTAGTCGAATATGGAGATCGTCCGCTGTAAATTCCTTTAGAACAGTCTTTTCTCGCTGATGCACGATTCCATCACAAATAATTTTTATGCAATTAAACTATTTATCGATATTTACAAAATTTACATCTAATTTACAAAAAAAATCCTAATAAAATGTGTTTTATACATATGGCTAAACACCATGTTGATGGCATTATAATTCAATACAAAGTATCATGCGAATATCAAAAATTACTTATGAGTTATGGTTTTAAAAAAATGAAAGAAAGTAACGTAAAAATTTAAATAAATTTATTTAAAGTTAGGCGAATAAAAGAAATCGTGTGAATAACAAAGAAATTTGGTGAACAAGAAGGTTGTGTATTTATTCAAACGATTTTCAAAAAACGATCACTATTTTTAAGGGAATTCAGATTTCGAATACCCGAATGTAATAAATATAGATTATTAACTATAAGAAGTTTCGCAACCATAATTATGCAACGATACGTGAAAGTTTTCAGATAATTTACAGATATCATTTTCCTGACCTTTATATATTCTTATTTCATGGCACGCAATTTCTCATAAAATGTTTACAACCACAGTGTTGCTCATTCTTTTATAATACACAGTGCTCACTCGTTATATATCATCTATCACTTTTCATGTTTTAGGAAAAATCACTATCACGCTTATATTCAAAGCATAAATCAACTTTTTAAAACGAGAATACTATTTGGCTAGATTATATTATATTACTTTTAAACATAAATACAATATTGTCGAATTATAAAAAAAGAAAAATCATGTTCACCTCTTTCCGTTCTTTTCAAAAAAAAAATGTTACTACTTTCTTTTGTGTGTGCATGACATCTGTGAACTGAAATGCTACTGCGGAAGTCGACAACGGGAAAATTCGTGTTAAACAACGTTTTCACTGACCACTGTGCCTATTGAAGAGAAAATGTATATATACGTGAACTACAGAAAGCCTAACGTACAAATGCTTAAATGTTTTCTTCATACTTTGATGCTTAAATATTTTTTTTTAATTTACTAATAAATATTTTGTTGTGTATACAAGTCTTCAAATTATTTTATGTTTCTAGGAAATACCTCTCCTCCGAAAATAATTTTTATCTTATGTGAAAATAGTCATCTAGAATTGTAACTTCTCGTAGACTTCTAGTTGACAACGGGTCATTGGCGTCTTGAATTAGACACCTAATATAGGTTGTTTGCTAATATCTTTTAGACATGTTACACAGAGAAATTGATGCCATTACTACATCAGGTATGTGCAGTTAATAAGTCTCGGGAAGACTTTATTCCGCAACTTCTTTAATTGGCATATATTTTTTAAAAAAATTTCTTCCTCACCACTCTGTTAAATAAGGGCATTCGGTTCATATATATATTTAGTCAAAAAAGTAGCGAAAAGTAACTTCTGTGTCAAAATTTGATCAAAAGTTAGTGAATATATTTGAATTCCTTAAAAGACAGGGTTTTTGAAAAAAAAAATCATTTCAGAAAGATTTCCCTCGATACCCCTACTGCCTATGGGTAATGCCCCGAATAAGTTTCTTTCTATGTTCTCTTAAAGAAGACTAATTGACGGGAAATGTGAACGGATTAAATAGAAGGAACTTTTAAGATGCTATTGAGACAACGGACATCAGATAAGGTTATTTAGTGGCGCCATTTCTATTTGCAAGATAAACCAATGTGTGAGTTTCTTAAGCACTTTCGCACGATCTCTAATAAATATTTATTTCCCTCAACCAACGAATAAAATAGTGGAACTCGCCTAAGCCGCATGCGGTCAAATTTTTATTTTCTGAATACTATATGAAATAATATCATGCTTCGTAGTGTAGGAAAACCTGAATAATTACATATTCATTACAAGGGTTGATGAACGATAGTTATGACATATCGAAATTTATCGTCAATAGAACTTTCTCCCTGAATTTAGAGTCCGACCATTGAAGGAATTTTTCGGTGGACGATTAATCAATAGCATGCGAATTTCAAAGAATACACACTTTAAATATTGGAAAATTGAGCCAAATTTCGCTTACCTACATTTATGAACTATCTCTGTTTACATTCAGAGAAAGGCACAAACCTTAAAAACAAACAATATTTTGACGAATTCGGTACCTATTTTGTAACAAATACAAATTTAATATAGATACACATTTTAACTGCTTAACTTACCCAATAAAATTTGTTAATTCATCTCCTTACATTTCGTTATTATCGTATTTAAATACCCTGGGACAGTAGGACAAACAAGCTTTCTCCAAATTTAATTAGTTAGTTTATCTTAATGTTGAAAGGACCTCGAAAAAAAGCAATTTCAAAAAAATGAAAAGTTCAGAAATTTCAAAAAAATTATTAGAAAGAAAAATGGTAAGTATATTATACGGTCTCTTTTATAAAAGATAATCTAAGAAATACTTCCTTAAAATAAAATTTATTATTTGTAAAATTTACTTCAGTTAAAAATATTTAATAATTTATTTTAAATAAATTGTCCAATGCAAAACTGATTTTATTTGACAGCTGTGGTCTAGAATTTATTCAATTTTAGTTTATGTAGTTTAAATTAAATGTTTATATAAATCTTAACATGTCAATACATATAAAAAAGATCAAGTTTAAAAAAAATGTTTATTGTATCTTATTTAATGAAAATTAAGGAAAGAAATTACTACGTTCGCATGTGTTATTGAAAACTCTTTAGCTCTTGTAAATGAATGCGAATATATAACACTTGTGTGGGTGTATTCTCTTCTAAATACTTGAAATTATTCTTTTGATTAAAATTGCTTTTCTCCTCGGAGAAAAAATAAATTCCATTCTTTAAAATGAAAAAGACTAGAATAAGAATTTCATTGTCGTATGTGTTACAATGAATCCCTTCCAGGAGAATTTCTCGTGAATGCGTTTCCTCCAAATCTATTGAATGTCATTCTTTCAAAGTGAGTCATATTATTTTATTTTTCAAATTTATGCATCAACAATGCCTTATTTTTTTATTAATATATATTTTGTAATAGGGGAAAAAATCAACAAATTTTCAACTTCTTTGAAATTTTACTAGGTTTTATAATGAAGACAGTTTTCCATATATAAATTATTCATTATTAATAATTGCGGTAAACACAAAGGCTAATAGTAACAAAAAATTACGATGTCTACCAGAATTTCAGAAATCAAACTATTCCATGCAAGTAATTCTACCAACGTTTGATGATTCTCTGTATTTTAGATGCTTAACTGATTTAACGAAATTTCATCTAATTAGCGCCTTCGTATTTGCCTTTTTTTAAAGTACAAATTCATATGTGTTGAATCGTCAGACAGACCAGGGAATGGATTTCTTTCAAAATTTGATAGAAATCTAAAAATTTCGTGTCATTTTCATATACCGCATACCTCAGCTGAAAGCAATATTGAATTATCTTGAACATAGGCAGACATAACTATTGATAGACAGTCAGTCAGAAAGAGAAACATAATGCCGAAAACTGGTTTCTCGTACTCAACATGATGAATCATGAAATTCTCGTGTTTGAATTATTTTAGGGGCACATTACTACATATTCGAGAAAGTATAAAGGAAATAAATTATGATTTATTGTACAATTAATTTGAATGATCGTCTTATATTCCCTTCAGTATTTGCCAAAACAAAAACAAAAAAAAACCACTAATAATTTCTTAGGAGGATATCGAAGTCATTCCTGTGACTTTTAGAAATCTGAGAAGAATTAGCAAGAAAAAATATTGAGGGGAACGGTTTCAATATCTTTTACATTTAGATATATTTTTATGAATAAACAAGGTTTGAAATGAAATTTTGATGTCTTCATCTTCAATCACATGAAAATATATTTTATTTCCCAATGCTGAAAAACCCTAAGAACTTGACTTCAAGCTGATTGAAGAGGAACCTTTTGAAGCGTAACTTTCATTTTTTTTTGCTCGGTATATGTCTTATATATATTTTTTGCGTCAATACAGATTTAGAAGAAACTTTCCTCGTAGATGCGTGTTTTTTTGAATTAGTTAAGGATTACCTATGAGAGAAAATCGGATGAACGAGGTTTCTGACTAGAAGAAAAATCTTGTTTGGGAGTCCCCGGAGATTTTTCTCCCAACATGGATAAGAGAAATATCTCGGAGTAAGTATTACTTCGGGAATTCTTGGAGTGCTTTACGTGTAATGATGCGTAAGGAAGAGGATATCAGCGTCGTAGAAAGATATCTTTTCGAACATTTATATCGGAATTCAGTTCTTCTAATAAAACTTTATGGATTGCAGGCAACAACTTCATACTTTTGCATCCTTTTAAAGAAACGGGGCAGGTTTTTTTGAAAAATAAATTTAAAAAACACTGATAAAAAGAAGTTCCTTTATAAGTGACAGCATGATTTTTCAAAAATCACTTTCATGTCTTTCGATTTTTAAGATTTTCAACCCAATTTTTGCTTCCTGATTAAATATAAAATCGGAATGGTTTTCCTCTAAGGTGTTTTAAAACTTTTAATATTTTTGAATGCAGAATTTTTACCATCACATTTCTGCTATTATTTGGGTTCAGGTATCTCAGAATATTGGAACATTCGAACTTATCTTCAAAGATAAGAAATGCGTACATCATCAAATACTGTGAGGACAGCTCGTGCTCTTAAAGAGTCGATTTACAAAATAAATATTACTTAACTGATAGCTCGGGTTACTTTTGGAAGATCTCAGATAACATTTTTGTGCCTAAATCCATCTGAATCATCATCTGTTTCTAACGAACAAAGCCTGTGCTCATTGTCACTCAAAAAGTCCCCTTAAAAAGGGAGGGAATTTCGCCATGCGTCTCAGGCGCCCACCGGAGTTTCGTTGATCGGCCGTTCGAATCCACTCAATATCTGTAGAGTTACTGTGTATAATGACATGATATAGATCATGAACATTCATTAAATATTGATGAACTCGATAAATCATTCTTTCAATTTTGTTAAATTTAAATATGAAATATTTAAATTAAATATAAAGGAATTTTTGACTATACTGAATATAATTAAAATTGTATTAGAAGAAATTCATTATAAAAATGTTGAATATTAACATAGTAATAAGGAAAAAATCTTTACAGCAACTACGTTGGATTAATGGGAATTAATTAGATAAGTTTTCAACGTTAAATTTATTCCAAAATTGCTAGATAATCAATCAACAGACGTTATTCTTATGCACTTATATAATGTTTAAAAATAATATATAAACTTTTTTTGGAGATAATTGTTAATTTCTCTTTAATGACTGAATAATTTTCTCTTTTGATACTAAAATATGCTGAACACAATTATAATAATTCCATAATGAGACTTTCTAATACAAATTTCTTGAAAAGGAAATTCATCATTTCGTTAATGGCCAAAATATGATTATGAAGCAATTTCAGTAAATTAATGAGGATAAGAATTTTCACAAGTTGAATACAATTGTGAAGCTTCGATCTAATTTTTATAATGGAAAGACCCCAGGCATAAATTTGTCAACTTCAAAGTTAAATTTTTGCTTTTGAAGGTACTAAATATGATAATCGTTAATGAAAATTCCCGAACTTTAATATTCTAAAACTTGGAAGTTTACCACTTAAAAGAAAGAATTCATTCTTTCTAAAAATGTGTCTATAAACTCCAAAAGTAATTATAGTTAATCAAGGTTTTAGTTAGTTCTATTTTGTATTAACATTTAATAGCGTATTGATTCATTAAATATTTAATCATAAATTATATATAATGTCAGATTTAATTTAACTCAAATGATTCTTTTTTTTCGATGGGGAACTTTTTTTTTATTCCAAATTATCATGGCAATACCAAAAATTTGTTTATTTTATTTTATTGAAGTTTAAACTGGATATGTTATTTGAATGAGTAGACACATGTTATAAATATACCTTATTCATTCAGAAACAGAAAAATTTATTCCCTTAACTTGTGAAATAAATTAGATACATAAACTTCTTCAGTTTTGGTAGCATTGGCGGTGATTAAAGACCAGGGGTAGTTAGGAGTTTTAAACATGACAAATTTCTGTATTCAAATATCAAATTGCGAATTTAAATTTAAGATTCTCATACATAATTTAAAATTACTTTTCTTAAATTTACAATCTCTTTACCATGCATTCTTCTTGGTGAAAAGGATTGCAATAAATTCTTAAGCCAAAAAAAAATTATCTTCATTAGATAGTTGATTTAACCCGCGAAGACGCGCGCTTCTGTTGTGACTCGGAGACGCGCATCGGGCTTCGCAGGCCCGGAAACGTTTTTTGTGAGAAAAACGCAAAAAAAAAATTACATTTACGTTACCGAAAATCTAAAATGAAAAGCATACTACTGAAAATATAAAATAATGTTTTTCAAATAAATGCGACTATTCAAATTACACAATTACAACTAGTTTTAGTACAAAATATTTGAATAGTTTAAAGGTTCTTTTCTTTTTAAAACTGAAGATTACTAAACATACATGAGACATAAATTATTACTAGTTTTTATTAATAAAATTTTTTTCTACATTAGTAAATTAAAATAGAACTTACATTTTAGAGGCATTTGCAGCAAACAACGCTGCTATGTTCCCCGCATACATTTTTTTCTACACGTAGAACAGTACATTTGGGATTTTCTGTCCTTTGTACTGGGACATATATGGCATCTTTTTCTAGAAATTTTTTGTTTTTTTTTTGCGGGGGAGTATCAAAATTCTCTCTACGGTTACTATTCAATTGATCACGCAATTGACGGGGGAGAGTAGCCTGCATACTTCTTTCTTGAAGGTGGTCCTTCAATAAATCTAATGAAAGATCTTTTATGAATAAGCTTCTTTTTTTATACTGAACAGGTGGCGTATTTGATGACAGTAATATGATACGAGAATTTATAATAGCAATATTCAGCATACTGAAAAATATGACCATAGGCCATCTTTTACTTATCCTGGCAGTAGAATATGTAGCTGACATATCATCCACTACATCAACTGCGCCCTTTGTAAGGTTATAAAATGTTATAATCTCTGGTTTCTTTGCTTCTGCAGTAGAGGTGTCAATTGCACTATCATTATGCATTGAGGATAAAAGAACAACACATTTGTTTTTTTTTCGGCACGTAAGAAACCAGTGTCAAATTTTTTTGGAATCCAAATAATGTTGAGTATGGTTCTCGTTTTTTTCCAGAAATGAATTCCTTAGGAAGCTCTCTTTTATTTTTTCGGACTGTTCCCACAAGTGTAATTTTTTTCTTTAAGAGGTCTTTTGCTAAATCATAACTTGTGTACCAATTGTCAACAGTTAGGTTGCGTCCTGAATTGAAAATAGGTTAAGTAATCTCTTCACAATTTTGTCTGGGCCATTTTCAACATTATATGGTCCTGCTGGTTGAGTTCCTGCATAAATTTCTAGGTTCCATGTTTTTATATGTTCTCGCATCTACCAGGGCAAAAATTTTTATTCCATACTTAGCTGGTTTATTTGGCATGTACTGTCGAAATGAACACCTTCTTCTGAACGGCTCTAACTTTTCGTCGATTGTCACATATTCCCCAAGAGTTTGCAATTTTTGACAATTTGCGACGAACATTTCGAAAATATTTCTGATGGGAGCAAGTTTATCTACTTCTCTTCTAGATGAACGATCTCTTATATCATCAAATCTGACACACCTCATCAGAAATAAAAAACGTTTATATGACATAGTACGGTGGAATATGTCAATTCCTGTTCCATCAGTAGCCCAGAGGTCCTTTACATTGACATGAGAAGATTTGTGCAGTCCACCGAAATAGAGAAGTCCTATAAAGGCCTTTATTTCAGAATTTTTTGTGGGAAGAGCGTCTCTTTCTCTTTTAAATTTACTAGCAATGGATTGAATATAAATATTCGTGCACTCGACAATAATTGATATTATACTTTCATCAATCAGAAATGTCCAAGAATTTATTGGTGAGGAAGCATTTTTTGCTTCGCCGATATTTCCAGGCAGTTTTGAGATGATATTGTGAGCAGGAGTTCTCACATTTTTCCTTGGCTCCTTTTTATGCCATATCGTTATACCGTCTTTCCCAACGTAATCATCGGTGGATTCACAAACGCACGCTTCACTGTCTGAATCTAGCTCCTCTTCCGAATTTGATTGATGATCACTAATTAATTCTTCATCAACAATTTCTTCATCTTCCTCATTAAGAGATTCTTCATCTGTTGAAACTTCGGCCAATAATTTCTGCAATCTTTCGCATTCCTCTTTATAACTCAAGTATCGAGACATTATTGCGACCTTCCCCTCTGCTTACAAAAGTAGTTATGCGAACGCTCGCATCGGGCCTTCGAGGCCCGCGCAGCTGTTTCTGAGAGCAGGTGTTCTATTTTCCGAGAAAAGAGAGGGGTGAATTTCTTAGAATGACATGGGTCAGGTGACAAATGACCTTGGACGCAGCTACTGGGAAATTTGAGTTTCTCCGCTGAAAAAATGATTTTCTGCAGAGTTTTTTTCAAGTGCTCGGGCCTCTGAGGCCCGACGCGCGCGCTCGAGGGTTAAAGAAAATTGTTAATCATAAAATAATGCAAGATACAAATTTTTATTTGTTAGAAGGTATATTTTTCAGTGTATTTAATTCAATTAATTCACTTAATTTAAATTTATGTCAAGCGACTTCATTTTTTGTGTTTAAGCAAAAGATGCAAAGCCATATTATTAAAAACGAAAAACTGTCAATCAATTTAGATAACCCTAATTTCTTTTTTAATATTTTCAAATTGATTTAATTTTTTATTTTAAGTATTTTACGTTTTAAGTTTAAAGAGTTTTATTCGTACTTATTAAAATTGAAATAATTATCATTTCTGTGAGATGTTTGAGTGATAATTCTAATCAATTACTTTTTTATGTTTCAAAATATTTCATCACATTGTTAAAGTATAAATGATATCTATTTATAGCTATTATTGTTTTGATATATATTTATTATTTAGATATTACAATGTTTTATAATAAAACATGATTTGTATTGAATTAAAAATATTTCTTTTTACAGTTTTTTACTAAAAAATTCTTTTGAATTTACACTTTCAATTGTTTTTTAAGCAGAAAATAATTTCACATAAAGTGATAATAATATGAATCTCTGTTATTTCGATATGTCAAAAAATACCACGTAAATCTACTTAAGTAAATATTAAATTGAAATTAATAAAAATTTTAATTTAAAAAATTAGGTAATTGAAATGGCTTGTTCGAACTTGTAGAATTTGCTATGATTTAAAACTACAGCAATATTTTCATTTTGATAGGACGCATTTTCAATTTATAGGTTTAATAATTTATCTTTTGCATATTTGGATTTGATCTCAGTTTTATTTAAGTTAATAACTTCTCAGAATTTTTTTTATTTTCATCACAGATTATTTAATGAATTTTTTTTTCAAATGTCAACTTAAAAATATATTTAAAAAGAATACAATTGTAATTTATTAACTATATAAATATGAACAAATGAAGGTATTACACACACATCAAATTTCAAATTTTATTTATGGAATAATATTTTTTTACTTGTTAAACGAAAACATTCTTCTGAATTCATTTTCTTTAGTTACAGTGATGGATCTATCGCCGATAAAATTTTAAAAAATGAGTGTTTCCTTGTTTTTATAATAAAAGATGCACATTAAGTTAAAAATAACTAATCGAGATTCAAATATTTTACTGAGCATTTTCGGACTTGCTTAAAAGTCTTCTTCATCCGTTTCGGAGGTCAGAAGTTTGTTTTTTATGCCAAACCTAGAGCTCGTCTTTGATGACTCTCGGGTAATTTCCGTATTATGCCACCAGCTATAGAAATGATTCTGTTTTCACCATTAGAAAAATCATTAGTCTCATTGAGCCTTGCGTGATAAATAGTCTTCAAAAGACTTCCCACGTGTGACATTTTTTAAATCGTGAAATAGGCCCAAATGTTATAACGTCGTGGAAGGTCATGGCTGATAAGTCTCCTCGCCACTGAAATCGGGTCATATAGTTAGAACGATTTTGATGATGAAGACTTTTTGCTATAGATCGCATCTGTCATTCACATACAGTAAATTCCCACTAGAGTCACAAAATACAAGAGAATTGTCCAAGATACGAGAAGCAGTATTGCAAAAACTAAAGGACATCCTTCCACGCCAGAGGGAAAATCTACTTTATAAGAAGCATGTCTTAACTGGTTTATTTTCTTTACTGGCAAATAAGATGACACCTTCTATTTTAGGAATATTTTCTTATTTTGTTTCAAATGGAAATCCATTGAATACATGATTTATCTATGTATTCGAAGTAATTTTCATATTGAATTATAATCATTACTAGTGGTTTATTTTTTTGCTTACAGCTATCAAAACTCAATAAATCGATGCACGTACGGCATACGGGCAGACATGTTAAGGGGTTAAGTTGAAACAGAAGCAGCGCAGACAAATAAAAAAAAGAAAAAAATTTCTTAAGAGACATTTTTGAATGAATGGAGAGGATGGCAAATGATACTGCATAGAGATCTCTGAATAACTCTTAAAATCCAGGATTGTTCACAACTTTTAAAAAGGTCCCTACTTTTTAAAATGTGCCCAAGAGCTAAGAGTTTTTTTTCACAAACTATATATTAGTGGAAACTACAATTACAGATATAATTTTAATGAATGTTCATGAAAATGACATGAAATCTTTTACATTGTACATAAAGATCATAGACCTATTGTTGCTTCATAGAACCTACGAAATAATAAAAATATCATTACATTATATTCGATTTTAATATTTGTATATTCTGTGCAGCATTGAGCATATATTCATTAACTCATAGAAGGTAACAAGATTACCATTGTCGAACAAGTTATTTCGACATACATTTGAACATGAAACTGTTAATAAGTATTGAATTATCGTTTTCTAATTGGTTTTTAAAAGTGATATTATGAATCTTCAAAAATTGTATTGTTTTAAAGAATTTATTAGAAAATAAGCTTTAAAATATATGAAAATTTTATTTGTAATTTAAAAATATATATAAATGATACAAATTTAATGTACAGTTCTCCAAAAATGAAAACATCATATGAATGAGATATTATTTAACACAGTTTTTAAAATTGATTTCATTATAAATGATACGAAGTCACTAGAATTATTGTTAGTAACTCAAAAAAATTAATGTTTAAATAGTTTGAATTCTTTTCTAATTCTTGATGCAACAGACCGACTTCTTGAACTCGTCGCAAAGACTGAAGTTCGATGTCATGTGATACGCAGAGGAATGCCATTAGTCTCATAAATTAAAGTCAAGAGATGCCAAATCAGCCAGTATGAAAGAAAATTCAACGAGTACATGCAAGCCTGTCCACGTATCAAGTAATTCATTCTCAAAATCATCGCCTTACAGTTGATCTGTGAGAAGAGGAAGCACCATCATAATGTAATTGCACCTGCAAATGTATTTTTAAAGGCTAAAGAGCTCATATATAATTTAATTCAAAACTGACTGATTATCAGTTAGTATTCAAGACTAACTGATTATCAATTAGTATTCAAAACTAAC
>JAOUZG010052440.1:228183-287589 GCA_026289955.1 Argiope argentata | reverse complement strand
TTCTGGAATTTCACATTCCTACCGTGTCTTGCTTTACACGGCGATCGCAGGACACTGCATATGAATTAAAATTATGTGAATCATACAGTTTTTGAATAGTTGATGCCAAACGCATGTGCAGTTATATTTATTTCTTCGAATACGAAATAAACAAACAGTGTTACTCACATAAAAATTATAATGACTTGAGGTGGACAATTTCTTTGTTTAAGACTGTTATAAATAAAGGTTAAAATGGTCATTAGTGTGCCTCCGAGTTTGCTGCCAATATGGCAACCCAACCCAACCCAACGATTTTGTAGTAACCTTAATGTTTTGTTTACTTCTTCCGACAATGGTTGAATTGTATATGAACTTCAACTCACTTTAATAAATTTCCCATAAATAAAATTTCCTATTAACCCTCTGGGCGTTTCCATTCTACGAGTGAAACTTCTGTAAAGTGAAGGAAGCGGGACTAGTTTTCTGTCGTGGAAGCGTGTCAGTTTTGCAGAAGAGATGCACAGCAAGCGTGCAAGGGTTTCTTTCTTTCCCCTCCCGTTCTTCATGGAAGGTCAGCTAGCCTTGAGTATCAGCAAATTACCACCCATTCATGCCAAATTTTATTGCTTTCGTTTATTTTGTACGGCTACAAACGTCAGATGGTTTCTAGGAATAGTGTACAGATTGCTTTTTAACCCCGATTGCTGATAGCACTTTCTAAACTGTTACACAGTGTAAATATAAACAGATAGGTTTTCACTTAATTTTTGCTGGATATATTAAGTACAGAAACTTTCATCATACATTCGGTCTTATTATACATATATTTTCAAAATTAGCAATTATTGAAGGATTAAAATTGTATTCATATCCTTTTATTATTATTCCAAATAAAGTATTTTGCACCGAGCAATCAATAGTTGCAATAAAGTAGCATTTTTCTAGAATTAGAACTAAACACGGACAGTTCAGTTAATCAGATACATATAAATAACAATATATAACATAAATTATTTTTTAGAAGAACGGGCATCATATTCTATTATAATTAGAGATACAAATCAACAAATTGATTCGATATCTGAAAAAAAGCATAATTCTAGAAATATAATTAGCTACTAATGTATTTATGATCCGAGTTCTTAAATACCCCGTAGCAGTTTTAACAAAACTCAATATTGTTTGTAATCATTGCTTTTTATTTAAAAAAAATTATGGCATCTCTGCTCTTGAATGCTTCAAAATAAGGAAATTTTAAAGTTCAAATATCGTGAAATATACCAAAGTAAATAAAGATTAAATGTCCTTATTAAAAATTTATTTTTTAAATTATAGAGTATTCTAGTGATTTTAAAGTGTTTGTGAAATTTATAAAAATTATCAACATTTTTTGCGATTTTTCTTTCATTTTTTCCCACTATTTTGAGTACACATCCAATGAAATTGCTACCTTCAAAAATAATAAAAGGCAGTTTGAACAAACAAACGATTCCTTTTAAATATTATACTGCAATATATTTTATTCTTCACAAATTTCGGTGCATTTATAATGTTTAGTATTCTTAAAAAAATACAATGGACATAAGTTAATTTTCTAATTTTCGTCCATTCTGTAAAAGAAAACACTAATGATTTATTGCTATATTTGCTAGTTTTATCAAGCAAGGTAATTCACGAAAGTTTCAGTTGTACTTTGCATTACATCTTTTTATAAAATTGACCATGGAAAAGTAATTGATGTCTTAAATATGTGAAATTAAACTTGTAAAACATATTTTCACTTATGTAATTTTGCAACATTCCATTTTCTTTCTCCTATTAATGTTTGCTGGTAGTGGAGATATAAATCATTGAATTTTTTTTTTATAATTATTCATGTCGATGGATTCAATAAAGGAATAAGCATCTTATTTTGGTAGGAATTCCCAACGGTTCCACAAATTAATTAAGAACATTTAATGTTTTAGAACCGTATTTGAAATTTGCTTACAAAAAATGGTTACTTTTGTGGATTATCTCCACAGACATAATAAAAATATCTATCCATATAAGTAAATGAATTTAATGAAGAGATAGTGGTAATGCTATTTCAGTGAAGTTGTGATGTATAAATTTTACAAATATTTACCAGCATAGCTTGAAAACTCTCGAAAACTGGCATAAGAGGTAACCGATTCCTTATTTATAAGCAATGATCGGTTTTAGCAATTACTTTCAGTTATGAAAGAAATATGCCTATTGTAACAATGAGTTTAAATACTTTGCACAACTGTGTAGGATGTCGGATTTAATATGGGAAAACGCATTACACTTCATAAAATTTATGTAATTAGATAATAACCGTATTGATAAAAGAAGTAGTAATACTTTTTAGATATTTTCGGAGCGGCGTCTATTATTGCCTTATTTCTATATCTTCACAATAAGGATAAATACATATAAAATTCAACAGCAAAATCCAAAATAACTAATAGGACGAACACATTTAAAAAGGAAATACTTCACCTCTCAACAAGAACAACGAATGCAATTACTAAAATACACAAATTTAATAATCTTAATATCGCTGTGGAAGTAGATATATACTTGAAACCAATAGTAAAAAAAATGCCGAAAAAAAGAATTAAAGGTATAACCTAATGACAGCAGTATAGGCTCATAGAGAAATCATTAAACGAAATACACCTCAAATATAAATTCCCAACTCTTTATTTTGTCAAATTATTATTATTTATATAACAGAAAGAACTGGATTTTTTTACATATTACTTGCCAGAATAATTTAAGAACATAAATCAGATTACTTAAAATTTTATGAACTATAGTTATGATTTATTATAATATTCATTTAACTATTTTAAGCCTCATAACTCATGATATTCCTTTCAGTAAATTATTAACTTCACGTATTATAGAACTGGTTTTCGTAAAGTTTTTTATGCAATCATTCGCATGGTGCAGATATTCGGTATTCATGTTTCTCAGACTCAGAGAAAGAAGATTATAAACAAGTAATAAAAAACATTTTTTTAAAATCAATTCGTTCTTAGGTCAGGAATGGAATTTTTTTCTTTTAGTTACTTTTTATTAAATGATTATAATAATTGCAATTTTCCATTTTCCTGTTTACACATGGTGTTGGACTATTATTTTTGTTTGTTGCGATTTTTTCGTTTGCTTTTTTCCCCTTTCTAATTTTTGAAGTTGATGGCGGTATCACAGCCACAAAGAGAATCTTCAACTGGCGGGTTCGAACTCGCAGCCGAAAAGATACGAATCCGGCGCCCAACCAACCAGACTATCCGGGCCTGGTGTTTCCTTGAGATTAAAATTATATTTTAGTTACTTTTTATTGAATTTTTACAATTGTTGTTGTTGTTGTTGTTATTTCCGTGTTCCGCTTTACAACGGAAGGAGGGGTACGATAACTTTTGAGAGTATGGACCGTTGAGAACCCGAGTCCAGAAGTCTGACTTCTAGCTCACACACGTCAAAAACGCTTTTTATGGGACGGACTGCATAGATCGTAATTTAGATTTAAAACAGAGAACGATCACCTCTTCTCTAGTACGCACAGTAATATCACTCCCGACATAGAGAACTTGTGAACACGACAAATGTAACGTTCACCACTCACATACATACGGAAAGTCTTCGGTTGGCGGGTTCGAACTTGCAGCTCAAGGGATGCGAAACTAACGCCTACCAACCAGGTTATCCCGACCTCATAATTACAATTACTATAAATAATCGATCAAAATTTTCTACTAGCATTGAATTTTCAACTCCAATTGATTATTCAAAACCAATTGTGACTTCTCAAAATGCGTGATTTTACTACACCAGTTGGATAATGCAATACAGATTAGAAATTTCTAATGTAGTTATTCTGAATTATTTTAATTCGAAAGTACTTCAAAAGGAGTTGAAAAAACCGATTAATTTACAATGTTTATTTTAACTGCATCAAACATTACGAAGATAAACAGAATCGTTTAAAATGATCTGCTGAAAACATGTTAAGCCTAATCTCATTGACGTGAGGAAAAAACTAACTGAATTCGTTACTTATTTAACGATGGAGAAATAAAGTCGAATTTTTGTCGAGAAAGTTAGTTTTTAATTAATTAATTTTTGAAAAAACTGTATTAACATCAAATGTCATCCACTACAAGTTTTAAAAAAGTTACTCGAACTAGATTGGATGAATAAAAAGTATTTTATTAATGATGGAAAATATGAACTAAATATATATAGGGGGAGTGTGAGCTAACAACAGGAATTGAAATAAATTAATAAAATGCTGAAAGAAAGCAAATCGTACCCATCCACAACGCTTGATACTTAATTTTCACAGTTTATCAAAAAGATCTCCAACAGACATAGGAAGAAAAATTAACTTGATTGAGTAACTGATGCATCTTAGGACCAAATTACACACTGGACTTAAGAAACATGCATGGGGACTAAATGACTAATCTTTAAAATAACATTACCTTTAATTAAATAACTAACTTTTAAAATAACATTAGAAAGCAGGATAAGAACTGAAAAAGTATAACTATTTTATATTAATGATAACGTTCATTAACAAATTCAGTTTTTTAGAAACGTTAAAATATTTGGAAAATTTGCTAAAACAAGTAATTATTTATATAATTGACTTAAAAATAAACATTTGTTTCTCAAATTTCAGTTCAATGTAGCATATTGTATATGGCTTAATCCCTTTTTTAAACACTTTAAATCCCTGAATCTTTTTTTAATCCTTTTTTTAAGCTTTTTTTAATTCAATAGTCAGAATTACAAAGGCAGAGCATTCACTAGGAATCATTTCAGTCAAAGAATTTGTGAAATTTTTTATTTCTTTCTTTCTCGCAAGTAAACATATTACAATTTTCTTAAATTAATTTAAAAGAAGTTAGATGTAATCTTGTGTCAAATATTAGATGAAACTAGTTGATGGGAAATCTGTATGTAAAAATCGTGTATGCGTATACATGATATTCCAAAACGGAAGCAACCTTGATATAATGAATATACGTGTCACACAAAGTTATCAAAATGTAAATTTGTATTACATTTTTTTAATATAATGTTTCAAAATATTGATAATCCATGAGTCAGTTTTTCCGTGAGTGTTTGAGCAATTATTTCAAAATACAAAAAAAAATGGATAAATGAAGTTTGGTACGTTGCTTTGACATCTTTACTACAAAAATATCGAATTTTCACTCCAATATAAAAGATACAAAATTCATAATTGTTTCTATTCAAATACACTAAAGAATACGGATAGCGTATTCTTTAGTGTATTTATGCATACGAGAAAATATGAAGATTAATACTACCATTAATCTTTAACATGATTGTAAATCCTTAGATTACTTTTAATAATAATTATTATTATAATTATTATAAAATCTTGACAAAAATTGTTTTCAAGTTTTTCGACAATTGTTTCAAGTTTTTCGACAACTTTTAAGATCGATCTACACCAAAGTGTGCAGTTTATGAAGTTTCCTTCCATAAAAAACACCTGGCAAAATTTTAGTAAAGTAATGTAAACTCATTTATTTGATCTTTGTAAATAACAGATTATGATTTCAAGCCCCAACTATGAACTCTAAAACGTTTCCATATTCATAAATAGTTTATAGTTCACGCAACATTGAAGCCATTATTTGCACTATTTTTCTTTGGTAGGTTCTTAAAAATATGTCGTTAAAAGTCGTGCTGCATTTTGCACAAGATTTATCAAAAGCTATATTATTTATCCATTCAGATTTTAGCTTCTAATGAAGAAGTCTCTTTAGCATAACAAAAAAAATGCTTCAAAAAATTGTAAAATAAATACAGAATTTTTGAGTTTTTAAAATTTTTTATAGATCTATCGTGTTTTCTAAGAAAAGTATCTTCTTTGATAAACTATTAAAAAAATATGTTAAGATAGTTTACAGAATCAAAACTTTTAAAATGTTATCAGTTAAAAATTTTCAAACATTTAATTTAATTTATTTTGCTATTTCTTTTATCTACATCAAGGTATAAATACTAATAACTAAATATTAAAAGTTAAATATCTAAACATTAATAACTAAACTAATATTAATAACTTCCAGATATAAAAAATTAAAAAAAATGCTTTTATTGTTTCTTTTATGAATTTGAAAGATTTTTTCATTACGTTCATTATAGAACTTTAAAAAGTAGTCGCAGTATAAAGGATCGAACACATAATTACATGTTTTTACACTATATAAATCTGAAAAGACAAACAATATAACAGTATACTTTACTTTATTTTTTTCAAAATTTAGGCTACTTTAAAACTCGAAATTCAATTGCATCTGTTTACTTTGAGCGAAGAAAAAAATTGGAGGTAGAGATTAGAGTAAAAAATATAAATTTGCATTTAAAAAATAGTTTAATTGTAAATGCGAAATATATTTAATTTATTAATTATATATTGATAGCAATTTTTCAAATATATTCCTTCTGAGTTTCTAATTATTCAGTGCGATGTTTAATCACAAGAGAGCATAAAACCGCATTCTGAATAAAAATTCAATGGAACTTTAAAACAAAATTTCGCTCAAATAAGCTTTATCCAAGAAATACTATTGAAACTAAATACAAATTAAATCTAAGTACACACAGACGCTTGTGGGACACACAAGTTGAGAAAATTTTTGTTCCTGTTTTATTCAACGAGATCTTTTTCCTCTCTTACGCCGTGACTATTCCAACGCCCTTTGCCCTGAAGGACCCTCCGAGCCCTCAGTTCCTTTGACATTCTTAAATGGTCGTAAAACATCCATTGTGTTGACTCCCCTCAGATCCATCAAGATGTCCAAACTTGTTGGGGGAAAGAAAAACGTTAAAATGCGTCGGCAACACTTGGAGAACCGACAACCCCCTACGTCATTTTCCGTGCACAGCGAAAGAGCTTCGGCTCTCAGCCTACGTTAAAATACGTGCAGCGCACTTGCCGTGACGTCTTGCGGCTACGTAGAAATAAGTGTATAACCCTTAGAGGGTTAAGCACACAGTAATGTTTTTGGTACAGTACAAAATACAGCTTACAATATTGTATTTTATGATTTTTATATTAATTATAAATCCCTTATGCTAATATCAATTAGTATAATGAACTATTAGCAACTACTATTAGCATAATGAACCCTTACTTACCAGGTTGTTTAACTTCTAACGATTTGATGCTAACCACAAGGAAAAGAATTTCTAAGCATTCAAGAGTGCTCGTGCTGATCCATGAAACATCTTAGCATCGCTGGTAATTGCTTCTACTTGGTAACATGATCAGGGATGAAGAACCTGCTCCATTCGGCAACGTTATTGTAGATGGAGAGCATAACCCATCTCTAAGGTAGACGATTTCTACGTCTTTCTTTTCTATAATCAGCAAATGAAGAAAATTATAATTATTCAAATTTCAAATTATATATCATTTTCATACTATTATCGTAATGAATTAACTTACCATTCAAACTAATGATATTTTGTTATATACTAAGAAATATTTTTAGTACATCAAGAAGAGTTAGTGTCTATCAAAGACAGTATTATTGAAATGCAGCCCTTCTACATAAATTAGAGGAACCTGCTCCATTCCTCAATATTTCTGTAGGTAAAAAATCGTGGAATAATCTTCTATTAGTCCAGCTAAATTCCTCTACACTATTCTATTCTATAATTAGTAAATAATGAAATTAGAAGGATTCAAATTCTAAATTATGCACCATCTTAATACTATTAGCGTAATGAATCATCTTACCAGGATTACCAACTTCTGATACTTTGTTATCCACAAAAAATGTTTTTCGTACACCCAGGAGACTTGATGGGGATCAAGGAGGAGTCTGGTATCGAAGAGCGTTCCATGTACTTAAGTCAGATGAACTTCCTCCAATGTTAATGTAGATGAGAGAGAGAGCATAATCCCCTATTAAAGTAGCTATAGTTCCTCTGCCTATTCTATAATCAGTAAATGGAGATTATTTGGAATCATGTTCTCTATGAGTTATTAAACAACAGAAAATTACAAACCTCGCTACTTTTCAAAAGTTTTCTACGCTTACTTGGCTGTCTTCACTTGCAAAACTGGATGTAAGTTACTGCTGGATTAGATTTGAAGATTGAATACACTAGAAGGCAGGAGACCCATCTGAAATTCTAAAGAGGGAGATGCTGCAGCAAATGAGAAATAGAAAAGCAATATCTGAAAAAAGTTTACAATGATGGAATGACAATTGAAAAAAAAACAATCATACTGTTAAAGTACGATAAATATTGCCCATTTTTTTCAGGGATATTTTATTCCCAAAATAGGTTCTGACTGGTTTAAAAATTCGAAAATACGTTTATAAGTCTAGATTATTTCGATTCCTTACTACAACCACTGATGATTCGATTTCAACGACTCAAGATACGAAGTTCAATAAAATAATAACGGGGATTTTTTATGAGAAACCCTAATATAACACCACACCTAAACATATTCTGGCTTATTGACTGTTATTCTAGTTAAACGCGTTCATTTCAAATTTTGGAGCTCCCATTAGTTAGTAAAATCAATTTCCTTTTCTGATATTTGCTTTTGGTGACATTGTATCCGTTTTAACCATGACACGAGTCGCTTTAAAGTTTTATAAACATACCCTTCGTGTAAGGTTCTGCAAAGAGCGTCGGAATGTCTTTCTACAGATTCTTAATCGAAGATCACCATTAGCTTTTGCCTTCAATATTCCTTTGTTCAAATATTTTTTTAAAGGCTGAAGCAAATTCGCGGATTTATTCGTAATATTTAAAAGTATATTCTTTTAAAGATTATTAAAAAAATGAGGTCATTGAATTAAAATTGTTGGTAGTTTCAAGGCTTCCATTTACGCGAGTTTGACAAATAATCTAGCAAAGATATTCAATCTTTACTTTAATTTAACTAATTATCTTTCCGTTCATTATCAGTCGGTTTCTCCAGTTCATTTGTAGACTATTATAAACGAGATTACATTATTTCACAATGTTCGCAAAAAGAAATAGGAGGTAATAAGATTTTAAAAAATTGCTGTTCAAAATTTCTAAGGATCATATTTTATTCAAGTTATCTTTACGTTGGAGTACTTAATAGTAGTAATTTTGGATCCACATGAATGAGACCTTTCATTTATCATTCAGGCAAATTAGATGTCTTCGATTCCAAACTGTTCATTAAATGAAGCTATAGAAATTATTAAGGATATATGGAACGTCAGACCGAAGTTTTTTTACTGCGCTAAATATAATTAATAAAATTTGAAAATAGATTAGTTATCATTATTTACAAATGTATCAAACTCTGATGGCTAATCGAAATATTAATCAGAAAAACTGTAAAAAGATGAAATTTAGTAGAATATCATACATAAATTTTGAAATAATTATGAAATCTGTGAGTGAAATAATTCCATTACTACAATTAATATAATTCTTTCAATAGGATAAAGACGAATTCTCCTAATTTCTGTTTCTGCAAAAGATGCTGAGTGGTGGTTAAGTAGATGCAGCAGAATATAGAAGTGGACGAACTGACAACAAATGGATTTCGGAGGATTTACGCTTGTAATATTCTTGGAGAACTTGATAGTTCAAGATGGTATTATGGCCAAACATGCATCCCATTCGAGTATGAATTCTGAAAAAGCAAAGAAATTTCAGCAAATAAGATTGGAATTCATCAATCAGAAAGAAGTTGAACAATTGCTTAGTAGTGATATAATAATGCAGCTAATTAATCCAAGGTAGTCATTGCAGAATTTAAAATTTCAATGCTATTGTAACTTGTTTACAAATTTTTCGCGATTACAAAAGTTTTCAATAAATTACAAGCTTTTGGAATTAAAAATATATAGAGAGATTTTTTTAAATCACTTTAATATGAATGCCCTAGAGGATTTGATTGTCATCTGGGGAATTTGGGAAACATTAGTAAATAAAATCAATAAATAGAGATATTTTGTACCACTTTAAGAAGAATCTCCTAGATGATTCGACTGTTTTACCAGAATTTATGAGGCAATGTTAAGTGAAATAATGTTTTTTAATGTGTCGAATTGAGCATGAAGTATATTTTAAAATCGAATCCATCAATTACTATTATCAAAACTCAGTGACTTACTAGGCTGTGATTACCGATGATTTGAAGCTGCCCCCAAAAGAAGCATTTGCTGCACATCCAGTAAAAGTGTAGATCAGAGATGAACAATAGACTAAAATTCTTTCTAAAGTAAGATTTAATAAGTAGTATCATGATCTAAGATTTCTAATAAGCAGACCTTTTACAGAGGGTAGTTACAGCATAATTCAAAAAATAATACCAATAAACGAATACACTTTCATTGCTGCCTTCTATTATTCTATCAACAAATGGAGTAAATGTGGGCATGATTCAATTTGACATAAAAGAGTAGAGACTAAAGTAGTCTACTCTTAATTATTACTACTAATTCTTATTTGCAGTATTAGGGAAATACTACAAATAAGAATTAATAGTAATAATTCCCATGTGAGGAAATTTTTAATACATTTCAATATTGTGGTTATAAGACGAGATTTTATTATTATACAAGAGATTTGAAATTCAATGTTAAGATATCATGAGTTTTTATTACCCCTTCAAACTTATGATAACAAAGATTTACTTTTACGTAAAATGTATCAAATGTTGTGGAAATTTTATGTCCAAGGAATGTCATTTCCTGCACGCTCACTAAAACACAAATATGTACGCTAGTTATTGGACTAAAAGAATCTAGATAACAATTTTAAATAAATCAAGAAGAAAATAATTCTATTTGCGTTTCAATAACTGTAGATTTTGATCCTAATGCTCTTTAAGAGCTTTGGAATTAAAATATTTAAGGATTTCCAAACGGATATGTTTAAGAAGGGTAATACTTGACAATCTAATACGGTGATAAAAATACATGCAAAGGGGGATTAAAAAAGATTCTAGACCAATTAAAAACCCTTAGAATTTCGTTATGCGTGAAATTTGGTTTTATTAAAAAATAAAAAAAGAATTTATTTAAATTATTATTTTTTTATTTATATATAGTTGGCCTAATTATTTTATTCACATATAGATATTATCACTAATGCTTTAAATTCGTCATTTAACTTAACCCTCAGCGATTTAATTTCAAGGTTTGCTAGAAGATAATCGATTATCAAATAAAGCCAGCGCTATTTTATTATAAAGCCATTGTAATAAAAATAAATGAAAACATTCAGGTTTTCAATAAATATTAAAGCAAATAATTAATAATAAGGTTATTTAATAAATCGTATTTAAACCAATTTTTTTAATTATTATTATTATAAAGCGAAGCGAAGCGGGTTTAACGATAGACAAAAAAGAAAACCAACATGGCATACATAAAATATTTTGGTTACCTTGAGATCCACTTGAATAATATTCCCTAGGTAACTTGAATACTATTCACTCGCCTATATTATGAAGGATTTAAGAGTTCATTACGACATTTTAAAGCAGATTATATTTATTTCATCTGGTCTTGGGGGTTGCCTCTCAAGTTAAAAAAGAAATAGTTTCCCAATCATATTATACAAAAATATCAAAACTTTGTATTTTGTTTGAGTTTCCATGAATAAGATTTTAGGGCAAAAAATATAACACCATATTATTACAGTTGTTTCAAATATCAGCTACTACACTTACAAGTTGATCCAAGAAAAATGGATTTCTACATTATGTTATTCCAATCTAGAGTACTCCTATATTTTTTATCTCCCTTAATTTAAAATTTTACTGGCCTTTGATATCATTTTAATTCCATAATTTTAATCTTTGCAATCAACTATTTCACTTATTTATTTATATTTCAGATGAAAATATAAATGTGTGAACCCTAAAATTGATTCCCAATACTATTTTAAATACCTCTCGTATCTTCAACAAGTTGGGTAGAACCCTATATTTTGCATCGGTTTTGTCTTAATACTAAAATTTGGGAGAAAGTTGTACTGAAATCCGATTGAATTTCGGATTTTACAAAGAATTACAGAGGTTACTTGTCACTTTCTCTCCAACTTTTCGAATATAAACTCTATTTATCTTTTTATACACATATGGAATTGAAATACATTTCATTAAATGTGATTTTTGCATCGATATTTATACTAGTACATGAAATCACTTATGAAAGAATTTCCAAAAATAAGGCTGTATAATGTTAAAGTAATGCTGATGTATTATAAAATTGGATGATTCCTTTCGCCAGTCAGAATTCTTACATGACCAATGGAACTTTCTTCCTCAACAAATTTTGAATATTAAAATTGAATTAATTAATGAAACAGAATTTTGAATATTGAATTTAAGGGTATAATTTCATCATTACACAAATATTGGCCAATCGAAGCGTCTTCTTTATCAGGTCACAAACAATTAGCTGCTCAAGAATCGATGAACAATAAAATCGTAAGAAATTTAGACAATAAGCTTCAGTTCCAAACTCCAAAGTGTCGAATTTCGAATCCAATTTCCTCAAAGATTGCGTAGTTGAATAATTATTTGTGAAAGAAATTATTTCAGTAGATAGGAAAAATATTTTAAAACCCAAGGTCAACAATAAATAATTTAACAAATGGATCGTGGAGAAGGTAAAAAAACCTTGTGTTATGTTGTCGTATCTGTTGAATTCCAGTGAAATTTGATTTCACCGAAAATGCATAAAATATACAAACTTATTGGAAGTTAAATCTAATATTACATGTAGGGCTTGCCAACGTAAATATGGAGTAAAATTTTGAAGCCAGGGTCATCTTTAACCACTACACATTGTTTAAAATTAAACTCTAAAATAATGTTAGAAATTGGAAAATTTAAAAGGATAAATAAAGATTGTAATATAAAAAATATACAAAAAAACTTACGTGGCATTAAACTAGAATATTATCTGCAGCTGTTTATTTCAGGAAATTCCAAACTCTTTTGTCGCAGTGAAAAATGAAAGAAGGAATGTGTAGAAAAGGTCAAATTTTTAGTCACTCTTTCAAATCTTTTCTGATCAATATTTCTTATTCTGAAAGAATGTTAAATTAATTATTTCTCTTATAATAATAATAATAATAATAATAATAACGTTAAATAATGATTTTCCTAAAACAATAATTTACTAAAAAAGGTGGGTAATTCATATTAAACTTCATTTTGTGAAATGCGTATTCAATAGATGGTTTCCTTACATCTGCTTCAAGATAAGGATATTGTATTTCAGAATATTTGTCTCCAAAAGAAACTTTGTTTGAAGAGAGCTCTCGGCTATAAATTATTTGGGAAGCCGAAACACATTTCTACTTGGTTTTGAGAAAGAATTGAGGCGCATTTGTTATCCGAGTGCATTTATCAACCTAAAATATATCCAATGCCACTTGTTAGGTAGCTATGATTTTAAATTTATGATATGGTAAGATATATAAAAAAAGAATATATTAGTAGCAAAAAGGTTCTTTTGACTTAATAAAAAGAATGAAAGAAAAATGGAAACAAATTTATTTTATAAGTTATAAGAAAAATCAGATTTCTCAAAATCTCTAAAGCTCAAACTAAAAATGTATAAATCTTCAAAATTTCCAAAACATTTGCGATATTTAAAAAAATTCTAACCATTTCGTAGTGGTGGAAAGCCCAGAAATGAACCGTGGCCTATGCAAATACTGTGTCCGTCCTGCTATTCAAAATTTAAAACTTTTGAAGCCAAATTTCGTGAGCTGTAAAGAAATTGTTTCGGATCGATATATGGCAATTCCTCAAAGTTTTTAGAATCAGATTCCGAACTTACTGACAGATGTATGTATTTCCAGTCTCTTGTATGTATTTTGATTTTTAAAGCTGTATCCGATTTCTCCAAACATTTCGGAGAGGGCAATATCCAATGAAAATTCCATACAATCTCAACTAATATTCGTTATTTATCTCTGATCGGTGCAAAATTTGTTGATAATTATATTTTGTTACGCAAAAAATATCTGCACAAGCCATATGTGCTTACTAATATGTCGAAAATAAATGACTTCACTTATTATTGGTACTTCATTATTGGGCAAGAACTGATAAATAAATTGTGGTACCCTCACATATTTATAATGATGATTCGTCTTTGCTTTAACCTATTCCGTTTTTTTTCTTTAAGTTTTAATTCACAAAAACTATAAAACAAATAATTACCCTATGAAAAGAAATCTAGAATCTAGAGTAATAAACAGGTGAATCGACGTAGCAACATACAAGATTAAAATGAAACAATTACCTATGAGAACATTTCAGAAACCTATTTCGGAGTATGATATGTCACAAATGAACGGCGCCAAAAGGTGCTGAACATTCAGAGAGAGAGAGAGTAACTCTGCTCGAGGGCCTATATCAGCCGTTCTCTCAGAGTGAGCATCTGTAGCTGCTTGCCTAATGGAGATGTTCTCCAAGAAATGCTTAAATGCTTCATCGATTCCAATTTTCTATTCTAAAAATAGCTCATTACTATCTTAATATATTTTTAATAAACACTTATAATTTAATTGCAAAACTTTTCGAGCAGCTGCCTTTTTATAACATTTTTTAAGCTGAAGATTTTTCTCTTAATTATCTTAATTAAAAATCTAAGACAACTCAAAAATTCATTGGAATTTGTGAAAGATATTTTTACAAAATTTTAACAGGTGTATTAAAAAAGGAAACCTTTCAAATGTAAGGAAATATGAAGTAAACGTAAATTACACAAATTTTTTTAAGATTATCAAAGCGCTGAACACAATCAAATTGATGGAGGATACAAGGATTTATTTTTTGTAAAGGCTATCCCATATCGAGTCAAAGATTTCATTTTTTAGTTTCATTTGACGACGGATTTTATTGAGTTCTTTATCAGTCATTTTCTTGAGTTCATTGTTCGGGAACAAAATATAAGTATTCGCCAATCGGAACCGGGATCATATCTAAAATTCTTTTGGAATTATTTAATATTTCTTAGAAAAATATCTTATCCCAAATATAATCTTAAGTGGATATCTTCAGCAATGAAAATTAGATATACAAGAAAGTGTCCTGTTAAACCTTCAGGCAGTTAAACATCCCTTGATCAAAGGAATTCCAAATTACTCATAAATAGAAGGAAAGAAAATTAATGTTATATAGGACTCCAGTCCTGATTCTTTTCCTTAGAGAACAATACTCTTTTTATTAAAATTTGAAGATGAAATAAATAAGGGGCATTTAGTTATCTTGTACCAAACAATGTTAAAATAAAACATTGATAATACAATTTGCAAACAAATGTTCCAAAATTTAGTTGCATATCTAAAAGGTTTTATAAATATTTAAGTATCAAGTGGTGGTCCATTTAATATAACCGATGTATCATAGCTTAAATACTATAAAAAGGAATTCTCATAATTCTTGCTTTAATAGGATTTGGATTTTTTACTTGATTGTATGTCAGTGACGGTGCATCAAACGCAACAATCGATGAAGTATCTACAAATATATTTTAGATGTCAATCTAAGACAATCCCCTAATTTCATGAACTTAATAATTTTTTAAGATATCAGGGTCAAAAGTCCTCCCATCTGCGTTCATGGCTGAGCATATGAGTTCTGAAAAAAAAAGATTTTAGTCCATGAGTTTAAAAGCTTACATATTATAAGGAACACGAAAAATTCTTCAGTAATATTTTAATACAGATAAGTAGTTAATGTCAGTGATTTCTGAATTGAAAGGTGAACAAAATTTAAAATTTGTAGCGCAGTTGCAACTTAATAAATCATTTTTTCCATTAGAAAAATGTTTTTCAAATTAGTAATTTCAATGTCAGAAATTTATAAAAATTTTAAAACTATTTCATTATATTTATTTTTATCCTTTAATAAAGGTGTCACAGAGAGAATCAATTATTTTTATAGCACTTATTCGAAATTGAGTTTATCGATTAATATCTCTTTCAGCACAAAAACGATTCATTTTTTAATGTATAGAGTTGGGTATATAGAATCTATTCTGGAACAATTATCAAGACTCAGTAACTCACCTAAGTAAATGTCGATACTTGGCATCTATTCGCAATGAAACGGTTTCTGTATAATCCGGAAGGTGTGTCGTTTGATGATGAATCCTTAACTGAAAAATATCCTATACATAAAGGATAAGATAATGGTCCAAGGAACTTGCACTAATGCGCAATCGTTCAACGGTTTACAGTGAAATTATGTTACCGAAATGAAAATACCAGCTTCCCTTACAGCGTTCTATGAGCAAATAAAAATAATTTCGTATTGATTTTTTTACATTGCAGAAATAGAAATACAGAAATATACAATCATTGCTACTTCTCAAAATCTTCCATAGCTATTTATCTATCCATGAAGTATTAGGACAATTTTATTTTAGGAACTAGCCTCAAAATTAAGTTCTTCTAAATCCTCAGGTATTCTTAACTTCGAAAAATCTCTTGAAATTTCTATCTGAATAAAAACAAGAAGTAGTTGATGGATGGAAAATAAGATAATATTTCTGCGGGGGCTCAAAAGGATATATTGGTACTGAAAAATTATTTATTGTACGTTACAAATATATGATTAGATAAAGATTATTAATTACACACACAAGTTGTATTTCCAAAAAGCATTCTGCCTAAATAGAAAATAGTAAAATGGGTGTAGGCCTTCTAATGTTTCTTCATATAATCATAGTTCATTTCAATTTAAAGATTCAAGGCTTCGATGTACAGATCCATAATGTATAAACATAAATGTATTTTGAATCATTTTCAAACATTTTGTAGAATTTAAGCTTTTTTCTACTGCTTTGTTTAGAAAAATTTTAAAATTACATTAAAGTAATAAGATAATTCTTAGGTATTTAATAATTTAAATTCACTGTGGCCATGTCTTTCTTTCCTCACATTTGTCTAATAATGGGCAAAAGTTTATATTCTTTACTGTTTTTTAATGCCGTATCTTTATTACATTCATTATCAATCAACTCTTTACGCTCATTATTGGGCTACAACAGGTAAGATCACATAATTTAGAGAATATTAACCAATAGAAACTATTTTAGGAGAAATTGTTTTCATTTTGGTAACCGTAAATTCTAATGCATTTTAAAATCTTTCCAGTTATTTAAAATATTTAAAGATATAGAAATGAATATTTTTAAAAGGGCATTTTATGATATAAATAGGAGTAAATACAGCTAAGTTATTAGAAACTTGACTCAATCACTTAAAAGGGAGTGATCACTTGTCCCAAACCTTTCGAATATTCTGTTCTTTTCATCTAAACGTGCTCTGAAGAGAATTTTTCATTCTATTTTCTCAATTCAGTTAATTTAAAAGTAATTGGAATCTGATAAACTCATTTCCAATATACGAAAAGGGTATAAGAGGGTAGGATGAGTGATTGTATAAAAATTCAAATATGCACTTCCGAAATGTATCCTAATTTCACTTAGTTGCTTATACAATGTTATTGTTGTTGCATGCCCCCATTGGCCAGCAGTGCTAAACCAGGTCCACGGCGTCATATACCCACACAAAATCCAACACCGTTAAATGATCGTTAGTTAAATCCTGTTTGATGAGCCCCAGGCATTCGAGGATCAGGCAAAGCTTTCTCAAAAGAACATTTAGAACAAATTACAAATCCCTTGCACCTTTCGGAAAATTGATTTGATTTAAGATGCGACTTTAAAAAGTGGGCAAGAAGCTTATAGAATATTATTCATTACTATTAAATGTTTTAAGAATTCCATGAGCCATTTTATAAGGGTCTCAATTCGGTTTAAGATAGCGATTTCTTGTTGGTTCCTCGAAAATAAAAGCAAAATAATTTCAGCAGAAAAAATCAAATTTGTTCAAAATTCAGAAATTTGCAAAATTAACTTTCATGAATAAGTTGGCAGCACAAAATGTAGTTAGATAGAAATAGTATGTTAGAGTTGTCATTCATTGCCAACATCACCTTATCGCAATTATTGATTCGAGTAAATAAATAAAATACTGTAGAGAAATTGATTTCTTCAGACGTTCTCATTTTACTGATATGAGGTTAAATGAAAAATTGAAATCGTATATTTATATTTTGCAATCGTATTCCAGATGAAAGTTTGAATCCATATTTCCAATAAATTGAATCCCAGTCATACTTCGTATTACTAACAAATCCTTTCTACATGCTCTATACTTGGTGCCGAGTTTTCTAAATAACGAAATTTTAGAGAGAATTGTACTAAAAAGGGGTAGGGCTTTCAGTACGCAGAATTATGACAGAAATATAATTTATCTCATTATATCTACTATTTCGAATTTAAAATCGATTTGTCCAATGCAACGTTGATTTCGAATTTTTATCCAAATATGAAATTATGTATTTACATCAAAATTGATTTTAAATTGTTCTTCTTCTTAGCATAATATGCCGTTTCTGAAAGTATTAGGATAAAATTTTTAAACACTATGCTGCTGTACTACAGAAGGGTTATATTTCTTTCGCCAGGCAGGAATTCACTGAATTATAAGAATAGAGGATTTTGATAGAGGTAATATCCAATAGTGTATAACCCACCAATAATCCAATGATTGAACCTAGTTTATAACAAGAAACTACTTCAAAATACTTAAGGATTGAAAGGAAAACATTAAAAAGAAACAGCGAATGAAGTTGATTCAATATCCGCAGTTTGATATACCGGTATTCTCCAGAAAAAAAATACATTTAACATAAGAAATGTATTATTCGGACTTTTTTTTGGCAATTTCAATGAATTAATTTACTTTTTAAAAATCTGAATAATTCAAATAAAATTCAACCTTTTTACGATTATGCATCTGAAATTTTAATATTAAGGATTTCGTCCCGAGTTATAGGTAAAGTTGTGTCGCTTAGTCAACGCGATAAGAATAAAATTCAAAATTTTAACATAAATTTCAATAAAAGAATGTAAGACATTAATAATGTATTGAATTCGTAGGCGAAAGTAGAGAGTACAACTTTTTATAAGGAAGAAAAGAAGGATATGTTCCAACAAAGGCTTTTGTGTGCATTGGTAGTTTTTGTAAGGAATTCTGCCGAAATTCTAATTGATACTAATATATCCAGCTTACAAAAATCCATGGCAAGCCTAATAATCCTCTTTATTAATGCAGAAAGACAAGACTTCTAATTACTGTTATTATACATACAATAATTAATTAGGAACCATGTAAAATTACCAGAACTTTCAGTTTGAATTATTTTGAGGGCTATTATGGTACATTTGAACTTCATAATAGTAAAACCTATTGTTTTAACAACAGAAGTGGAGGATCCAACAGGTTGCTGAAGTACGTCTTTGCGAGAATAAAAATTTTGTTTTCACCAAACCAAATTTTTCCCTATCCAGAAATTTTTAAAAAATGAAATTATTGAATTAGTTTTCAGAAGAAAGAAGAGGAAACAAATTAAGCATAGATGAAAGTTTAGATTATCAAGTGAAAAAAAATGGTTATATTGCTGAAAAATTCTCCCCCTTGGGAAACTCAAAAATTTGTCTTTATAAAGTTCACTATTTTCATTCCATGCATCTCATCCATCTACGGCAAAAGATTGCAGAGTTTTTCCCACCATGCAGAATCATTTAAAAGTGATCCATTTTTTTGAATAAAAAATTTTAGTAACAGGTGTTAATCTAGAATAGAAGTGGCAATTGGAGTGTTAGAAGATTTGACAGATTTCATTAACCACCTCTTTTTGAAAGTTTTAAAACTATTTAGTTCTATAATCATTAAAATATAAATTTTGCATAAAAGCGAAATTAGGTTTTTCCAACAACTTCAATTGTCTTTCCGATTGACTGAAAATTAAAAAAAAGTTTCCGTTTGAGATATATTTATTTATAGCATAATTCACAATTGGTCATATATTTCTCCTCTTAATACATCAAAATGCACAAACTGAATAACTCAAATAATTTATATCAACCACAAAACATTGAGTAGGAAATGCAGAAAGGCTTCTTACTTTATATATGATTCAAGAATTGTACGCTTTAGAGATTCATTTTAATTTCTAAACTAAAAGTCAAATTAAAGAAATAAATTCGATTCATCAACACTGATTAAAAAAATTCTTTCTCTAAAATATTTTGTTATCTTCCCTGATTATTAAATGGCAAGTAATACACTGACAAATTTTAGAAATCCATCAATTTTTCTAATTTTGTTTCTGCTCTCCAATCGATAAAATTGTATGCGATAGTAGTTGCTTTGAATTCAAATAAAATAAGTAACTGTTTATTCATAAATATTAAAATATTTTTCATGATACTTAAATATTTAATTTACCCTATTCTTCTCCCTGAAATCTCAAATGAGATACAAAATTCAGAGTCGTTTAGAATTTTAAACCGATCAAAGGAAACTTACAACCGGTTAGCAATGAGGCCAATATAAAATCCCTAGATATATAGATTTTAATATGTTAATAAATGGATAGAAAAAAAACCTCCTAACATCAATATCTTAAGGGAGAGTCTCATTTCATCAGAGAACAAATTTTTATGAAAAAATTTTACCATTGTAAAATTGAAAATTCTGTTTATTTCTCAACCAATGAAATTTTCAAAATACCTGAATCCTGACATCTATTATTTATCACCGTTTTGAATAGATAATTCCTTTTATTGAAATGAATTTTATAATAAAACTCTTAAATATTCTGGAGTTACTCCCCGAATATCTGCAACAACTAGCATTCTCAGTCCGACACCTCAGCTGACCCCCCCCCCCCCTCCACACCACGTAACACCAGCAAGAGGCTCTGACGGACTTAACCTTATCGCTTCCCCCCTAACGCGATAGTTCTGCCAAATTGGTTCTCAAACCTGAACCTCTACGGTTCACAAGTCGAGTCCTTACCACCAAGCCACAAGCTCCCTGGACTAAACATTTTTTAGAGAAAATAACTATGACAATTTAAAGTATGGTAATATAGAAATTTTTCACATTAAATCCAGAAGCTATTTTAGTTTCGTGAATAAGTGTTCGAAACTTTTCATTTAAGGTGGTAAACCAGTCGAAATATATTAGCGCACATTATACGGTGTTTTGACTAACAAGTCAGAAAATGATAATTGATCTTTAAAATTTATTCAACTTTTTCCCAAATGTAGATTTAGTATCCGATTAATTTCTGAGAAAGTTTATGCTATACTTAATCCAGTATTGATGTAATTCTCAAAGTTCAAGCTCTTTAATGCGTTTTAATCTGGGAACAATGTCTTCATAACTGTCAATTAGAACCATTTTTTGAATTGGCTTCTATGCAAAGATGATTAAGATATTAGATCCTACTGCTAACGTAATTTCTTATATTAAATGTGAAATATGTAGTGGCAATAAAGCTAATTAAATGAACAAATCTTTCACTCAAATTAAGATGCACGATCCACACAAAATAAAGATTTATGAAATTTGTTAGCTTCCATAAATTTTATCGGATGAATAATTTAAAAAAAATGTTTGAATTAAGTGATAAAATTCATATGTAACCACATAGTTGCGTGTGAAGCAGAAGGTAGAGAAGTGGCAGAAATCAGGGACGTTGAATTTTAAGTTCGTTTTATTCCATCTCGAGAGGCATGCATTATATACAAGCAACGCAGACAAGACACGTCCACTCAGATTGCGGCATAAAAGCAAAAGAGGGGGAAACTGAGATCATTTATTTCTAGTTTTATATACCATGCGATTCTCTTAAATCGGAAACGTTTCTAATTATGACAGGAAATTTCCCACGTGTTGACCTTGACAAGAGAAACGCAGGAACCCTTTATTAGATAACGTTTATATGAAAGATTCCATACCTTTATTCGTCACGTGGAACTGCTGATGCAGAATATTTATAAAGCTTCAGTATTTTAATTTAAAAAGTAAACTGGGATTAGGAAATAAGAGAATTTAGACAGACTTTAGTACGGGCTGAATTAAGCTAAAAATTGCGAAATCAAGATTAAATTAAATTTTAAAGTATCATTACATATACAGATGCAAAAGTAGACATTTGATCGAATTTGTTGAAACTATCTGCCATGTGTAAAATCTTTAAGGCGACCAGGGACCTTTAAAAATGTTTTAATTTTCACTATAGCAATTTGTAATTTGTTACTATTAATGCCTGTAAGCAACAGGCATTAATAGTAACACTATAGGAGATGACACACAAAATTTTAAAGCATTCTTTTAATTTATTTATGAGTTAGAGGGTTTAATATAATATATTATTAGCGATAAATAATGTAAATGAAAAATATTCCAGGTGCACCAAATTTGTTCCAAAACGTTCGAATTTTTATTATTACTTATTCTAACCCTTTTGAAACATAAGTTGGGATTAATCTTACGTTTGATTATGATATATCAAAATTAATAAATATAATAACTCAAAACTACTGATATTTTTTTTGAAAGTGTAAGTAGTTTTGAATTATTACATTGGCTGATTTTGATATTTTGTGCTCAAACTTCAAGATTAATCCCAACTTTTGTTTCAAAAGGGTTATAGTAATTAATAACAAAAATCGGAGTGCTTTCAAAAAAAATTTGGAGTGCCTGGAACATTTTCGCTGGTATTACATTATATTAACATCCCTAACTCATTAATAAATTAAGATAATGCTTTAAAATTTTGTGTGTCATCTCCTATAAGGTTACTCTGAATGCTTTTAAAATTATAAAGTGCTTTGGTGAAAATTGAAAAAAGTCATTTTTAAAAGGTCCCTTGGTAGCCTTAAATTGTTTTTAACCAAATCATTCAAAATTCATAGCATAGAGGCTAAACTATTGCTAATAGAAATTTTAAGCTTATTCAATATAATACTGAAATACTGTGGAAGGATAAATATTTAATACAGATAAAAATGATTAATGAGGAAAAAGATAAAACAATGAAAATACAGAATAAAATTTGGGTAAATACAAGGAATAGAACATTTCAGGAGTCAAGATCAAAATTTATATTAAAAAAGAACCGATTCAAGTTATGATATTTTTATGAGATTGACAATATTTAATCTCAAATAGTGCTGTTATATTTTATTTGTCAAAAATTTAATATTAGGGATAAATCTAAATATCATA
Source organism: Argiope argentata (assembly GCA_026289955.1). Classification (NCBI taxonomy): domain Eukaryota; kingdom Metazoa; phylum Arthropoda; class Arachnida; order Araneae; family Araneidae; genus Argiope; species Argiope argentata. The sequence goes on along the minus strand of JAOUZG010052440.1, from coordinate 264,417 downwards.
GGTTGTATTTAATCTCTTAATAGGACATATTCTTAATGTCCGCTTACATATAATGTACACAATCTGTTATAAGTATCCAATATTCTATAGAGAGTGTTAGTGAATGAAAATTGAAATTTGAACGATTTAATCAATACGAAATAAATATTTAAAAAGCTAAACTTAAAAAAAAGGAAGAATTATTTTTGAATTTATAATAAGTTTAGTTGAAATGGATTTTTTTTCTAGATCAAGAATGTGTATACATTTTTGAAAATTCAGTTTGAAAATACCAGTTGCATTCTAAATGGAGTTTCTATTACAAAAATATGATTCTTATGCATATAAAAAGCATATCTTTAAAATAATTTTAATTTTATTAATGGAAAGTAATGTTTTTAATTAGCATAAAAAATTTTTAGATAAAAACATTGCCATTTTTTAGTATTTAGTGTATAAAAATAAGAAAATTTTCAGAATACAATTAATATTCCCGATCAAAATTACTATAATTGCAAAAATATAGCAAGAAAGATCCTTACCTCGTTTTCTTGTAAAGTTTGAATATCAATTCTTCAAATGCTGATCAGTTTGTATTATAGGTTACAAAGTCACCACGGTAATTCATCCATGCCAAACAGTTTTTCTCCTTGCCTATAAAGAAATTAGTTAAAAGCGAAGAAAAACAATTTAAATTTTACTGAAATACAAGTTTAATTCTCAAGAAAATTAAAAGGGAAGTACTTGAAAATTGAATAATGTCTTTACTGACTTTTGTCTCATAAAAATTTAGACTTTGCCAGAGATTCTTGAATGCATCCTCTAATTTAAGTTAAATTCATTACTCTGCTTGAACAAAAAATATTGCGAAAGCCAGAACTGACGTCGATAAACTTCAAAGTAATTGGAATATTGCTGAGAACTACGAAATGAGAACCAGTTGATAATACAGTTGTGTCATTATGCAAATCTTAACTAACTGAATCGTCTATATTTTCAGAACGTAAACAAGTTGCCACAGGGGACAACAAAATCATAAGAAAGTTAGTTCTGGTTCAAATCCCAAATACTTTATGTTAGATTATAATCTTAATTTCTCGAAAGATTTCATAGTTGATTCATAATTCTTACTCGCACAAAAACAATTTCAGAAGATAGGGAAAATATTTAAAAGTAAATGTACAAGATTTTGGAGAAAATAGAGAGCCACGATGGGCTTGAAGTAGCCACCGAAACCGTCGATCTCGGGTTGCAAAATTTAATTTCACCAATAATACAACTTGAATAGATGCCTCTGATGCAAGGTAAATACTGCATTGTGAGCATATACTAAAATTCCTTTTTTAGAGCTCTTGCTGAGGTGATGCTAATGTAGACAGTTGGAAGATCTCTTGGACCAGGCCAAGATTTCATCTGGAGCCATCAAATTTAGTGAATATCAAGCCCCTCCTGGGCATTTATAAGGAAGTTACACAAGAACTCCTTGTTTAAAACTGATCTGCTTCAATATTTTATTGCGCATGCTGTTCCATCACTGGCATGCAATCAGACAAATATTCTTTTAGCAATGGAAATTGAGAAAATTCCCCTTTATACTGATAAATATTTAGTACTTACCTTTATTACCGTTAAGTAAAATTTAAAAAATTTGGTTATCCGACCAAATATGATTGCTTATGTTTTCAAGTTTCTTAAATAGTTTCAATTTCGCTGTAATATTTGGTGAATCGTGTTAAATCATGACATTAAACCTCCATTTTACCATTAAATTTTTCAAAAAAAATTCCTTCTGCACAAAATAAGATTTTGGATCTAAAGTCCCGTATAACTATATTAATTTTTGTATCTTCTTTTTATAAATAATTATGAGCAGTTAGCTGTCAGATTTCCAGATATGTGCCACACTAACGAATAAATAGTCTTATTCATTCTATTTCTCTGCAATTTGAATGTTATGTGCATCCCACCTAAGATTATAATTTGAAATATATTCTGTTTCTGGTCGAAGTTAATTTAGTTGCCCCGTGCTAAAGGATGCCAATTCGCCAATAAAGATAACGGTAAAAGTAAAAAAAAAATACTTTTGTGGAATAGTTACAGTTAGCACTTCCCGCAATATAATTATGATTATTTACAGGTAAGTATTTTTCTTTTCATACCTACGCAGCCGGTCTGTTGGGTGCAGAGCAAAAGTAGAGCGAGCGATGCATTTGGCATCTGTAGAAGGCACAGGGCAACATTTTTTAAATAAAAAAAAAATATCGTAAGCCTTTCCTAGCAGCAGGATCGGAATCTTAGTAGCTTAACTAGTACATTGATTCGAAGAATTGTTTGGATAACAGGAACAGTACATAATCAAAATAAGATAAATAACGGAGTAAGAAGTAATCAAATCGTTCTACATATAAAATTTCGAACAAGCTTCCTTTCATAACTTAAACTAGTAAAAAAAAACATTCCACTCACTCTTCATCCGTTTTGAAGGTTTGAAATACTATCTACCATTCCATTTAGCCATTATCTATTCTTGCACAATTACCGACATAAACTATGAAAGAAACGAAACGTTGGAACAAAAAAAATTACCAGAACTGCTAAGAATTCTAGGGCGTCTGACTTTTAAGGTAAGAATGCAAACGATTTAGTAAAATACGAGTTCAGATGATTTTTAAACAATTAAAAATTACAGAAGAATAAAGATTAAATGTGCGGTTTTAGATTCAATAGGAAATTTCAGTATCTTATTAGTTTCAAAAAACTTAATAATAATAAAGAACAAAATTAAAATCTTCCATCGATATTTTTATTACTTTTAACATTTTTCTTAAAATATTCGTTCATGTCCAACTCAATTGTTAAAAGTAGTAAACAAAACAGCATTAGGGTTGCTAAAAGAACGTTCCGTTGTGTTGCCATATTGGCGACAAACTTGAGGGAAGCACCCTTATTTGCTTCCATTACTTAATTAGATAGCTAGTTGAGCTACAATATTTCTATTAGGTTTCTGTCTAGAGTCAACTTTGAAATTAAGTATACTTTCTATTTATTGTATATTCAATCTTCAACTCTTGGAGAGAATTAAATTTCTAAGTGATATGGAAGATATTTCAAATTTAATCTATTTATAATCAAAAGCAGTTTTCATTATAAATTTTAAGTAAACCTTTTATTTCAAATACTTAATTTTACACATATTGATAGTTGAACTACTAACTCAAAGGAAAATATGACCTATTACCGTAAAGTACGTGGAATATACATATTCAGTACCAAGAATCCAAAAAATAGTTTAGAAAATAGCGTTAGTGGATAAATAATACTTTCTAATTTCAAAGTTATAAAATAATATCGGCCTCTAAACGTCGATAGTAATAACTTTATTGATATCAGATTTTTATTTGATGAACAAAAATACAACAAATTAGAATCACTGAAGAAACAGAATTAAATGAACTCGCTCAAATAAACACCAAAATTATATAAACATTCACAAAAAATAATAATAACTTACGACAATGTGCAATGTTTGAAATTTTTTTCTGTAAATACTTTTTCGTTTAACAGACAGCTGAAAGTCCAACTTGATACGATCGATAAAAATTTTGCAAAATTTTGTTCGCATGAAGAATAAGTGACGACAAAAACACATTACACAATGCTCAAACAGCTTGCGTTCCAAAAGAAATAACCATTTTCTTCCAGCAAACCAGCCTTACATAATAATGAGAATCAATAGATATTGAATACATGTGAATATTGAATTTTTCAATTAAACTATTACATTGATAAAAGCCTAAATAACACGAATAACAATTGAAGTATGAAACTTCACGTATTTGTTAATAACGATTAATACCTGAAGAATAAAATCGAGTTATAGTATATCGATGCAGCCAAGGCTTTTTCGGAAAAATGTGAAAGAACTCGATTTTTCCATAAAAATACGAAATCAAATTCGATTATTGATATAGTCAATTTGTAAATTTTAACTAATTCAGTTGTTCTCTTCTTCTAAAGATTTAAATTGGGTAACCGCTCAAAAGGCAAGTGGATCAATAAAATGATAAAAATATTAAAAATTCGGATTCAAAGTCGGAAAGTAAAGTCGTTGCCAACTCTCATTTCCAATGTACTGAAAAATTGTATATTCTTTCTTTTAAAATCTTTTTAAATTTTGAGATATTTTTTTTTTGGGGGGGGGGAGATTTGTAAAATATTTTAGAAGAAAATGTGTTCAAATTCTTGTGCTAAACTAAAATGAAAAAACAATTGAATCGAGGAAAAAAGTAGGAAGCTTCGATGGCGTGGTGGTAATCTTCGATTTCAAAACCGGTGTTTTCAGATGGAAAACGTGATTTAATCAGATACACCATGTATGTAAGTCTAATGTATGTTAACCCTCTCATTCCTAAGATTATTTGAATGCAGTTTCCCCAGAATATTTAACCGACCACATTTTCCTTACGAAGATTGAGAAAAAAACTATACATCCGAAAATATCAATGATAGCCAGTGACCAGTGTCAAAAAAGGTTTTGTTTTGCCGATAAATATAAAGCAAATGTATTATCAGAAATCTTTTGAGAATTTTCAAAACGCTTGTCATTACCTCACATCCACCTGAAAACGCATTTTTAATAAACATTTTTTTAATTTTATTCCATCAATTGCACATAAAGAAGGAAATGTCGCTTTGATATCCGGGTGTCTTTGGCACTAATTTGGTCTTGGATGCAATTTCAATGAACAGACATTCGGGTATCTTTCGGTACTGATGGAGATAAATATGATATTTCATGCAAAATATTTCTTCGATGGTTTGGGGGTAGAAATTTAGTGAAAAGGGCGTTAATTTATGTATCATTAAATATTATGCTCATATTGTCAAAAATAAGCATTAATACGATTGCCTTAGCTATAAAAAATGTAAGAAATTCAGTCTATTTGTGATATTTTGAAATACGATCTGCAATTATTTATTCCAACTATAGCTAAAGGCTTATTCTATGCAAAGACATAAAAGGAAACGAAAGCATTAAGAGATAGAATTCGAAATTGAGTTTTTAAGTTTTTGTTAATAAAGGATATTAATAGAAAAAAGAAGCAAACAGAATTGTAAAAAAATTCCAAAAGAGAAGTCACATTATTTTTTGTTTCACAATATATGCTTTCCGCTTTAATATTTTTACTTTCTTAAATGCGACTTTCATTTGGATTAAAACATTTATATAACTCAATAAATGTTTTAATCCAAATGAAAGTGAATTAGTAAATTAAGATTAACAATCATCACCAAGTATATTTCAGGTTATTTTCTGAGTTCGTATCAGATTATCTAAAATGTTTCTTATTTTACTCACTCCCATACTTTTTGGGCAGCTACCTTTTTCAAATTTATAGAAGAAGAGAACAACTGGATCAGTTAAAATTTACATACCTATAAAACTAGACCAACAATCTATTCTCATTTCTTAGTTTCTGGAAAAATCAAGTTTTATCTTGTACAATTTTACAAGAAGTTTTAATTGTTTTAGTGTACCTTGTTTAGGTTCATTCTTCAATTGTCAGTCATCCCAAATTGAGTAGTGTATTTCTACTTTTTTTTCATTACGGTTCTGTAATATTTTTTTTAAAAAAATAAGTAGTTAAATGACACAATATTCATGTAATTAATAAGATTTTAATTGTATGGTTTTCAGAAAGAAAAGTATTATTTTTTTTTAGAACTGAAGCTGACTTAATATCGTTTAATGCGTAGTCTTTGGGCCATTTATGAGTGTATTTATACCGAAGTGAGCAAAGTTTTTGTCGTTTGTGTAGTGTAGAAAATTCAACTTTCAGCGAAGCTGATAAGTATTGATTTAAAAAAATGCAAGTTTTAGATAATGAAGAGTTAAATTATTTTATGTGAATGTTTATATAACATTGGTATTAACTTTTTACTTTAATTCGTGATTGCATTTTTTTTTTGAAGATTGAAATATTTGTTTTTCATCTCATAAGAATATGCTATAAGTAAAGTTTTTTATATCAAAGGTTGACTTTAGTTTTCTTACGTCTATATTCTATATGGAAACTATATTTTGTATATATGTTATTTGGTTTTGGGTTACCAAGAGCTTACTTTGTATATAGTTGTTGTATACTTTTTCTTTTTAGCAGTATTTTCTTAGTTAACGTTTTTTACATTTTTGTGTTCCTCTAATAACTGTCGAAATGTTTGAAAATTACTATACTTGGGGACAAGGTGACAATTTTTGAGAATTTAAATTCGTATCTTTTTCATATCTGATCCTCTGAATTAAGTTTTATGAAAATAAAGTTGATTAACCTGCACTTCTGTGCTCGAAGGGGGTTGCTTTACGGCGACTCATCGTTATATCCGAATGGCTTAGGCTGGGACGGAGTATACCTAGGCCATATCAAAGGTTTGCGATCACTATCGTTTTTATAGCTTTTCAAGTTAAAAATAGTTTGACAGACAGAAAGCGTTTCTTTATTATTCATACTTAAATTTGGAGATAAACGGCAAACATTTTAAAACTGAATTTTCGAAAAAATATTGGAAAAATGTTTGCTCTAGAAAAGAACAAGATTGATTTGATCGCAAAGAAAATGCATATAATGTCTTTGATACATATGAATTGGGGAAAAATGTTAATGAAAAACCATTAATTAAAAAGAAAAAAATTTACCTTAAATTGAAACCTAGTTGTACCTATTCAATTGAAATGCAAGTTGAAAGTAATTTAATTTACTGGTATTTTATTCTTAAAAATAATTTAAGTAGAAAAAAATATATATTTAATGAAAAGTGGCTTAAAGGTATGAATGCGTTATAAAGATTTTAATTCTTGTTTTTAATATTTATTATAATTGTATGCAAAGAAAATTTAAAATATATTCAGTTAAAGTTATATAAAACTATCTAAAAATTTAAAATTATTATATTTCCTAAAATATTTTATTAAAATCATTTCTCCTGAAAGTTAAGTTTTTCTTAACTTTATAGACCCTTGAGACTCATTCCTAAAATTTCAAACTAAAAAAAATAATACAAAAGGCATTTTATGCCAAATTCTGTCTCTAAATTACGAGCATATAACGGATGTACTTAAAATTATAAAATTGGAAATTCCCTATGATCTACCAGAGGCCATAAATTTAAGCTACCGTCTGTTGGTGAATGGGTGGGTAAAACAATTCGTATAATTTCACGATTATGAATTCGTTATAAGTTTCGGTTTAAAAAATGGATCTTAGATAAATCCATTAACACGATTAAAACTTTGAATTGTGCATGAACTAATTAAATTCTGAAATTTCAGATTCAGTTATCTGAATATGCTGAATATTTGAGTAGGAAATAGCCGAAAAAGTTTTATAAAATTTACTTTCAAAACATTTCGATGCTTCCTGTTATTATCGATCATTTATATCCGTTTCATAAATTACTTAATGTTTAATTAAAAAATCGAGCATCAGTAATTAAGAGAAATGCGGATTGGAATAGTTTATTGACTTGTGCGATAATTAATGCTGAAATTTTAAGATTTAGGAGAATGCAATATGCATAAATCAAGTGTAATGAATATAATCTAAAATAAGTCAATTGTGGTGTGCACGAATATGCTTGAAACCATGTATCCTTTAAATGAAGATGAGATTTATTTTTTAATTCGGATTAGTTTATCAAATAATAGATGCTGTAGCATTTCAAATAAAAACTTGAAAAGACACTGATTACTGTGTACAAGTGTCTATTAACTAAAAACCTCTTAAATTAACCATTTGATCAGGGTAAGTAGACGTAATCAAAATGCTTTATTCTTCCAACTAGATGCATTGAAAATTTTTGCGTAAAAGAGAATCTAATATTATTAGTGCTCTGGTTTTTAACGCCACTAATTCACCCAATTTACATTCACTGGAATTGGTTTTTATACCCTTTCTTCGGAGCACTTGTGAATTTTGCAAGCATGACAATTGTGAATGGTTTTATAATATAAATTTTAACATTACAGGGATTGCCTTGCGTTTAAATATTTTTTATAAATGTGTATAAAATAGGGTAATTTTATTACAGGCTATGGAATATACAATAGTGTTTTATTTCCCTAGATTGTTTCAAAAATTTTAGATTTTATGTGAACTTTTAAAGCAAGTTTACAGGTCATTAATTTTTTCCGTTTACCAAGGGACGTACATATTAGCACATGCAATTCACTCCCCTCTAAATTAAAATCACTCTTTTTATGTTATGTACATTGATTGTTCCAGCCGAAACTGTTTATGTGCATAGATTAATTGCCAATCCCAAACTGGATTTTGCATTGAGATACCTATCTCTACAACTGCCCTCTTTTATAACTCGATTTGTTTTTTATCTTTGCATATTCCTTATTTTTAATTGATTGTTTAATTTGCGTCGATATAATGCATATTTTAAATTTGTAATCATTGTACTTTCCCGTTGTGTAGGATGCACAGTCATTAAATTTGGTTTTGTAATTAAATTTCATTCGTTTCTGTGAGAAGAGAAGATATTTTCAACCCCCTCGGATGCAATGACATATCTGATACCAGCATCGAATTACAGAATGTTTAGTTTTAAATCTACAACTAATAATTGTCCCAAATAAGATGTCATCTGACTATTAAGAAGCTAAATTTGTGTCGAAGAGTTAATGAATAATAAAACCTTTTACCATTAACTTTTCTGGACATGGGACAGTGTTTAAACCCAGCAAGCTGATCTGGATCTGAATGAAAAATAAAAAATCCCTATCTTCCGACATTTTTGACTTTGCGTCCTGTCGGATATGTTGAATAGTATATTAATGTATTGCGTTTCTGTGTGTTCTGCGTGTAAATTTTTGATAAAATCAGTCATTTTAACCACTAAAGAATATGGATGGCGGCACTTAATTTTATTCCTCCAGGAATAAAATTAAATGCCGCCATCTAAATTTTGCAGATATTTTTTTTTTTCGAAATTAAAGGAAAGAGCACTATTTTAATTCTTACTATTACTTATTTCGTTTACTGCAGTATAAATTCGAACCGTTACAGCTGAATTTAACATTTTGTCCAATTGAATTTCAGTTTGTATTTTCCTCTTTTTTAAGACTTACAAATTGATTTTTTTCTGATTAGCATTTTGTTTCCAAAATTTTTTCGAAAACGTTCCCAAAGTTAGAAGCAGAGAGTTTTCCATGTTAACCAAATATGTTTTTCCCATGTTGAAATTCCAAACTTACCTATAAGGTGTTTATAATATTAAGTTTGTATTGCACCTTCAGCATAACAATTTTTTGGCAATAATTAAATGAGAGTTATTCGAAATTGGTGGTTTTCATTCAAAACTTTCAAAATATTTATCAATTCGATCCAACTGTTGAAGCTTGTCTTCAAATGAAATGGACGTTTTATTTGTTAACCAATTATTAAAAATTTCACTCACTCATTAAGAATAAATGAAATTATTTTAAAACTCTAATTTTTGAATGAAATTCATTCCTTTGTGAAGTCAAGATATAAATCTTGATTCAATCGTCAATGGTTTATCATAAATCATCACATACATAAAAAATAACCAAATATTTTAATACCTAAATACAAGAATCGGATTTTTCTGCCCAAAAAATAAAACCGATGCGGTTAATTTATTATAAAAGTATTCTTCTATAAGCCTTGATTTAAAATTAAGAAAGATGTAACTAAAAACATTGAAAGAAAATATCTGATACCTTAAAATATTGCCATGTAATTTAATTATTTTCTAAATTATTATGAAGCAAAATTATTAGTCTAGGCATTATTTCACATGTCCTAGATTTATATTCCACTTAAACAATGAATTAAAGGGAAAATGTCTCTCAGAATTTTTAAAATATTTTTAACTCGTTTTCAGGTTTCGTGCAGATATATTAATTTCTGGTAAGTTTTATTATAATTTACCCCAACGGACATTCGGAACTCGTACAAGATTCTTCTTATATTGTACTATTTTTTTCTTCAGTTATTTCCTTCAAAACAAATTTTAATTAATCTTTTTTTAATTTTCGCAATAATTAATGCTTTCTTTTTTTTCTTTTCATTTTTCCAGAATCTCTAAAGGAAAGTATGGAGATTCTAAAGAAACGGATGTTTTTGGCTTTCTAATCAGCAGTCATCAGTTATTCTATTTGAAGCCATGCTGCACCAACCTTGTAAAAGGCGAGATTTTTGTTTGGTCAGAATAAATTACTACTGAATGCGAGTTGGTTATGAAAGAAACGAGCGTATCACATTGGGATTCTGTGTTCATTTTCAGGTGATAAGGAAGTAGATCTAGTAGGGGCTGCACAAGTAAGATCACATTTGCGTGATTTTTCGATGATCTTTAAAGCATTTCTAGTGTTTTGGAAGATGTTTGTATTTAGGTTGAAGCTATTAGATAGATAAATGCTGCTTAAATGTTTTTTAAAAACGTTCGAATAGATTAAGTTCTTCAAAGGTAGGTTAAATGGCATATTTAAACTAATTGGGGGAAATAATTAGCAGCATAACTTAAAGAATCACATCCAAAGAATGGATTTGATTTTAGTTGAAAGAAAGTTTAATATTTCCCGTCAAAACTTCAATTAATGTTTTAGGGATTTTAAAACTAATTTTATTTAACTAAATGAAAGTGTTGAAATATTTATCTATTCATTATATAATTTATTAACGATTATTAATTTAATAAAGTGTTGGTCTAAAAAAGTTTTGCTCTTTATCCTAAATCTATAGGGCCGTCTCGATATTCCATTCTATGCATTTACAATTCAAAGGGCTTCTTTAACGTCCGAGATTCCCATTCAGTGGATTCTAAAAAGAAATATAATGCGGGATTTCAATATCTGCCGCCATTCTAACTCTGCTGCATGAAGGAATGTGGGATGAAAAATTCCGGATATATAAAAACTAATGCTACACTCGCAAAGTTATTGGTTGATTCTCTAATTTCCAGTTATTTTTTTTCACTCTCAATAGTAATCTTTGTGAATTACTGCATACATTTTTCGTTTCGTGCAAGATTGGTATTTGAGTTTGGGTTCAAACAAACCTTATAGGATGAAATATCATACACAAAAATGTCATTTAATAAAAGTTAATGAAAATATTAATTGTTTAATTTTACTTTTGAATATTAAAATTGGGAAATCAAATTAAAGATACAAGTGCGAGTTGTTTAAAATTGGAGATGTCGGCGTAAGAATTTAGTAAAATCGATGCCTAATTCTAATATTGTTTTAAATTTTTGTATTATTTTCTCAACTAAATGTAGATTTATTCCTTCAAGAATTTTGAATGCCTGGAAATAAGGTCTCGGCTCCGAAATCGGAGGGTTTCAGATTCAAGACCTGATTCCATCGAAGACACATCGTGAAAGCCAGTATTGTGCACTTTAAAGCATTCAGGTACTGACGTTTTTCGGCTAGCGTGTTGAGGAAATGTCAGCTCAGGTTGCATCCTCATCATTTAACTATGGATCAAAATTAGGTGGTTCATACCAAAATAGTTCTAGTGTTTCTTTAAAACGGGACATAACTATTTCAATTTGCGAATTTCAATTTTATAAATTAAGACAATCTAGAATGATAATTTTTGTTTCAACGTCAATCGTTCAGGATGAATTACAGCTCAATATATGTAATGAAAAGAAATATTGCAAATGTAAACAATTTTGCTAGCTTTTTTATAAAATGAATTTATGTTCAGCTAGTGGGGTTTTTATTGGTTTCACAAATAATTTTTAAAATCAGTTTCTTCCAATCGAATCAAAATTTTTGTAACTAATTTGAGCCTCGGATAAAGTATAATATAAGGTAAATCTCTAAGTATGATGCAAAATATCTAATTTTTCGATATCAGCAATAGCTTAATACATTTATTTATTGTAAACATTATTGGTTGTGATTTAATTTTTGACCCGAGTAAAGAAATTGAATCGGGAGAAGAGTGGGTTCCTAAATTGTGTGATCCTATGTATTTAATTACATACTTTCAAATCTTGCAATTTGACATCCCTTATAATCTCATTCGCAAACGAGAAATTAATTTCCAATGCCAGTAATCTTTATTGTTACTTATAATTTTTTTCTCAATACTGTGTAAATTATCTTGGATCATCCGGGTATCGAAATCTTAAGCAAATTTTTAGAAATTTTCAGGTTTCTGGATACTGAATAAGTTTATAATCCGAGAAGCTGAGGCATTTAACAAGCTGCGCGTCCCAGAATTTCAACTATTTTCGAATTTTAACTGCCAAATTTTTGATCGATTTTAATGTTAATCCCTCTATGGAATTAATTCATTTTAACTCTTCCTCAACCAAGTACTAGCGAGAATATATTCTGAAATAGTTTACCAATATAAGACTAAATTGCAAATGTCAGCTTAAGGCTAAATATATTTGGAATCGTTTGCTCGTCAATTACACACATTCAAAGAAAATCCTTTTGAAAGTCGAAATAAATTTTAAATATGAATGCCTAATAGGTGAAGCGTCTGCTCGCTAAAACTTTTCACAACTTTTTCGAATTATAATTTTGTATGTGCGATGTCAAAACTCTCTTTGATCCCAGTTTTGTAGATTTACTTGTATTTATTAAAAAAAGATATAAAATATTAAAAGCTTCTCGAATATCGAGTGAACTAATCCTTTAGACATAAAAATTGCGAATACATGAGGTTAGAAGACTTTGTATCTTGGAAGATAAGATTGTGTACATAAAGAGGTTTTATTAATAACCATGATCAGAGGGGGAATAAAAAGATAATGGATAGTCTTGAAATGAGCGATGGTTGAAGCTAGTGAAACTATGGCCCCTTTTGGTTGAAAAATATGCAGAAATATGTTGGATAGGTTGTGGAAATATCTGCCGAGTAGAAACTGTTAGAGATGTGGAAATTGTTTGGAGGTTGCGGGAAATGCGTGTGGTGCGTGGAAAGTGTTTGGGGGTTGCGGGAAAGGCGGGGGGGGCGGGGGGGTGGTTGGGGGGGGGTGGGGGGGGCGGGGGGTGGGGGGAGGTCGTTGTTTGGAGGGTGTGGGGAATGCGTGTGGTGCGTGGAAATTGTTTGGAGGTTGCGGGAAATGCGTGTGGTGCGTGGAAATCGTTGATTGGAAGGTTTGGGGAATGCGTGTGGTGTGTGGAAATTGTTTGGAGGTTGTGGGAAATGCATGTGAAGTGTGGAAATTGTTTGGAGGTTGTGGGAAATGCGTGTGAAGTTTGGAAATTGTTTGGAGGTTGTGGGAAATGCGTGTGAAGTTTGGAAATTGTTTGGAGGTTGTGGGAAATGAGTGTGAAGTGTGGAAATTGTTTGGAGGTTGTGGGAAATGAGTGTGAAGTGTGGAAATTGTTTGGAGGTTGTGGGGAATGCGTGTGGTGTGACGAAGTGGTCGATTGGAAGGTGAGGGGAATGCGTGTGGTGTGACGAAGTGGTCGATTGGAAGGTGTGGACATAGTTTTTGGGCGAGACAAAATAAGTATGATGTATGAAATTTGTCATTGAATGGAATCGAAATTAGTATGACATTGTTGTGTTCAATATGTTGGAATAATATGCATTCGTCTCTTCTCGCCACTTTTGTTAACATCTCTTCCATAAAATTTTGCATCCGTAATTTTTTTGTTTCAATCATGAAGTTTCCGAAATTAGTAACTCTACTCGCTGCTTGTCTTAATGAAGTTAAAGTTAGAATCTAGCTGGTCTGTCTCCACTGAAACCAAGTTACAGACAAGCAGTTTAACACTAATTGATCAAATACGAATGTTCGTAAAAGACTTCTGTAGCTGTATCATTTCAGCTGTCTTAATACAAAATTCGTGAGGTTTGATCATATTATAATTAATATAATCACAATTCATGAATACAGAAATAAAGAATTTTATACATTCATGTTAGCTAAGCTATAACAATTTTTAATAAATTTCCATGTTTAAACGATGATTCCTTAAATTTCAGATGCTTGATTATTTTTGTCATAGAATTTGACAGTTGATTAATAAAAAATTAATTCATATTAATTTAAAGGTATAATCAAAGTTCTTGATGTTGACAATCAAGACGGATTAAAAAATTTATTCTTTCTTCGATACAAACGTTTAAGGCAATATCTTCTTTCCTCAATGTTAATTCGTAGAAATGCTTATTTTGCACTTAATATCTTCAGGGATAATAACGTTCAGAAAACCTTTAAGTATTTAATTATGAGTAGGATAATCGAAAATGCGAATCCTTTATGCATTTTATATAAACTCTTTTCGCTTTAAATGCAACATTTCAAAGTTGAACCAATTCTTGGCCAAAGAAAGTTGGGTTAAATATGCATTTGAATCTTGAAAATTTTAAAAACTGTACTTAATTCAATATCCATTCAGTATATGTGATCATGCCTTTAAAAGTGCTCAGCTAATCTTAGCGAAATTAAAGATTCATATTCGGTATCTATATTTAAAAAAAATCTAACTATAAATCTGCATTTCGTTCAAGATCGATTTCAACTCCAAGAGCTGGAAACGGAACTCGTAACTTATGACGTAGCCTTAATCATCATCATTCTGTGCGAAATCCAAAAGGCTTCCAATTTTCAGAATAAATTTCCTAATAATTTTGGTGCCGAGATTATTCAATAGAGACGATATGACACTAGCCATTCACTATGGATTTATCTGTAATGCGAGCTGTGAGTCCCAGAATTATAAAGTTAAATTTATTTTTGCAAAAAAAAGGAAACCCGATAACCCCAAAGTTGTGGAAATAAACTGTAAATGTAGTATAATTTTTAAAAGCGTGAAGTAAAAACTCGTCCCTCTTCATGGTTTTATCTCTTGGCTGTGGGTATTGACTATTATTTCGCTGATAAATTTTGCAATGAGTAAATGTAATAAACTATTGCTGTTATCGAAAGATTAGACACTTTTGCGAATAAATTTTAATTTAATGTAAATAGTTCTGAATTCTGGCATCTGTATTTATTATCCAACGTATAGAAAATATTTCCCTTTATATATCAAATGAGGCGTTAAACAAACCAAATCCCTTATAAGTTTTTTTAATGAAACATTTTATACTTCATATTATTTATTCAATAATATAATACCTCATTTTTGAAAATCGACACTGTAGAAACAATAAATCTTTTTAGGATTACACAACTTTTGAAAGTTCTCAAACGACACAATAGGGCTTATTTCTTGAATTTTTCTGTTTTACGGTCTATTATGTAAATTTACTCTTCTCAAGAAACTTATTAGAAATCCTTCCTAAGTGTTGTAAGCTCGCACTCCTAAGCAGTTCCATCTTGCGCATTTAATTTTTCTCGTGCATGAAATTAAATATTCAATTTTAATTAACTTCTTTTTTTGTAACTTCCAATATACTCTATAATTCTTCATTATGAAATCTTATTTCATCCTATGATCTGGTGCATCGCCAAATATCAATCTTGTATGAAATGGATATGTATGAGTACATTCCAAAAATAACTATTGAAAGTTGGTTCGAAATAATTGAAACAATTCGAAGAATCACTCTGCTCTTCATTAATATATTACGATCTTTTATAAAGCCAGTTCTTAATCTTTTCTTCCTGATTTGGAATTGGAATTGAGACAAATATTGAAATCGCACATTAATTCTTTTGAATCAGCTGGATTGAAGAACTCGAAAAAAAAATGCCCACAGTGCAACTCCATTAAATGCATTGGATGGAACAGTCGAGGTAAGCTAGACATGACAGGAGATTTGATTGCGTGTAAATAATGCATTTTGAAAAATTAGTGGTAACAATATCTTAATGAAGTAATAAGCTAATTATATGTAAAATAAAATATCGCATTCATTTTAGTAAATTTATAGTCTCAAATGAGGGAATATATCTAAAAATATTGTTATTAACCTAATTTCATGTTCACATGAATTAATAATCCTCAGGTGTTTAATTGATTTTTAAATGCAAGGGAGATATTTAAATATAAGTGACGAAATATTGGACCCTTCCTTTTAACTATCAGAATTATTTTTAAATTCGATCTCAAAGTTTCTTTAATTGACCATCGTTTTTAAATCCATTACCGTTTCTATAAATATCTTAAATAAAGACTTCTCAGAGTGCGTTAGAAACAGCATTTTAAATGCAAATAAATATGTTCTTAATTGTTTTAAAACCAATTCAGTTAGGGAGTAATCTTAAATTATGTGATCTTGCTTGTTGTAGTCTGGCAATAAGTAGATGGATAATGGGAACAAAAATAAGCCATTTGAAGAGAATAAAAACCTTACAACAATGTTGGAAGAAAAAAATATCATTTTAACTAAAGTAGGAGATAAATATTGAAATGTACTTTTTGGAAACTCTAAAACAAATGTGCCATCGGAAAATATGCAATGCTGAAAATTGGTTCCTGAAGAATTTATCTACTAAGACTACTAAACACTGAAGAAGAAAAAAAATATTGATAACATTCTATTCAATTCTTAGATTTGTGAAGCTGAGGCAATACTTAATGACTTTATAAATTGTGTGTACAGAGAGCGAGACGCTTATGTGTCTCTATGATGGAGTATTGTGCATTAAAAAATAAAATGTGAATCTTCTGAAGCAACTCGTACCGTTAGGGAAATTATTTGAATACGGTGGAAGTAAATGCTGTAAAATGAAGAATGGAGATCTTAAAATTCTGGTTCGTATAATACAAGGAAAATAACAGAAACTGTAAGAAACCATTTTTTTTTTCAAAATTTGAGAAGTGACTCCTAGCGACATCTACGGAAATTCTTTATCAACATCATATCGTTAAAAGTATATTTCTGTAAATATTGAAGCTGCAAATATAAAGTCAAATTGATATCTAGAGAATTTTGGAAAATAGCGACGATCATATCTTCAACAACCAAATAAATCGTCACATACGTCGGGGTATTAATTCTCTTTCACTTTCTGATAATAGAATGGAATTTTATAAAGGAAGTTAATTCCCTCATGGGTGCACCTTTTTGGATTGTGATATGATATATATTTTCATCTGTACAGTTGTTACAAGCCCCGTGTACCCGATCTTGATCTCGAATGATTGCTTACCTTAATTTTGTGCGTATTCCATCTTCGATCAGCTTGTTTCCTGAATGTGAAACAAATGTTTCTTAGAGGATGGTTTCCAAGTAATTATTAGAGCCTGGTAAGTTTGTGAGTTATGAAAATAACAATTTTTTTTTATTTTAGAAATGTAATATATGTCGAGTTTGACACAAACTATACTAATCTTCATTTTATAATTATAGGATGCTGTACATAGAGCTGGTTTCCCCATTGGTGCAAGTTCTTGGTATAATGCTACGAATTCACTGTAAAATGACGGATCTTTTGTGGATATTCATGGCCTATGTTCTTACTCTCTCTGTGTGGAATGGTCACTCATTGTTACAAGTATTTTAGAACGCATCTTTCTTCAGGTATAGAATAATTTTCTTCACTGTTCAAGATTTCCCTGCGATCGCCATCAGAATCCCGGATGACAGGAAAAAAATTTCAGGTAATATTTCAAAGTACATGTAGCAACAATCTAGTAATTTGCTGAATTATGGTAAAGATATTCAAATATTTTCTTTTTTAGAAATATATTGTATGCCTAATTAGAAACTTAATATGACCATTCACCTTTACTAATAATTGAATATTGTATATGAAGCAAGCTAGGTTTCTCATTGATGCAAGTTCCTCACACCATGATCTTATCTTTCAAGATTAGGACGAATGATTTCTCAGTTCAGAATTAATCTTCTATAAACAACAACTCGATTTTATGTTTGGGAAATATTCAAGGATGGCCTTAAAGTGCAGTTCAGTTAGAGAGGGTAAGTAGCAAAGTTTTGATAACAGCTCAGTAATCAACTATTTCTTGTTTGAATTGATATTATAGCACAATTTTACACATTAAATTTTTTAATTCGCTTTCAGTTTCTGGTGTTAGAATGCTGTAATGGAAGCTGGTTTTCTCATTGGTGGAAGTTTCTGGGACAATGGTACGGATTCACTCTGCATGTTTCTTGGACCATGATCTTCGTATATAAAAAATGAATGCTTTTCCAGACCGGGATTCATCTCGGATTGACCTTGTCTTCAAGGAAAAAGGAAAAATATTTCTTCTAGGATGGACTCAATTGAACAGTATTTAGATTCTGGTAAGTTGCTCAATTAGGATAACAGTACTTTAAAAAATTCTCTTTTTGAACTGGATGGCCCAATTTGAAACATTAAGAGAATTAATAGATTTTTATTTTGTGATGAAAATTAATCAATTTTCAATGCATAGATACTCGAAAAGCAATATGGTTTTTCTAGCATAAGTTAATTAAAATCTCCTTGTAACAGTTAAAAAGATAATTTTGCTGATTTTTATTAACTTTCTTTTTTAATACAAATATCGACATCTGGAGGTAATTTACTCAATTGGAAAAAACTGTATAATCAAGCTGCATCAAGCCGAAGTTTCAAACAAATAATATATATTGGTAACCTTTGGGATCTTTGACATAAATCTTCAATATGTTCCCTTTTCTTTTTTCTTATCTTATTTATTATTCCCCACTTTTGCATAAAATAGATGTATTCTAATCTGATCTGCTAAAATTGGTTTTTTTTTCAGAACTCTTTCTACGATGTTGATAATTCAGACGGATGGATTATGTTTTGAACAGAATTGGGAAGGTTTCATTTTCATCCATAAAGTTAATGGAATTTCGGAATTCTTGGTATTATATGGAAAATCAATCTACCTGCAGGAAATTCATCTGTTGCAATATTTTATGGAATGTGCTGTTTCATCTTCGACATTGAGTCAGGAAAATACTCTTATCTAATAGTGATATAAGTTTTTGTATTAATCTTTATACTGTTGCAATGTTTTATACTAATGATTAGTAAATATATAACTAAAATTTGTTCAGAATCTTAGATAACCACATTTGACTCTTTGTTCTAATTTTACAAGCGTTTTAATTTACTTGTAGTGTTTAGTGATATAATAGTTAAATAATGAAGATTGAGCCATGATCTTTTATCCAATTTACCTTTGAATTTTACTAATAAGAATTTCATTCAACCCTTGGATCTAAAGTTCCATATAACCTTGTTAATTTCCATACTTTTATTTTTATGAATAATTTATTGTCAATGATTTCCAAATATATTGTATTTTCCCTACAATTTTTAGTGTCAAGTGCATCCAATTAAAATTATGACCTGAAAAAAATTGTTTTTCTCAACTGGACAAAATATTGAGCTGTAAAATTTCATTGTGTACTCATCCTAAAATCAAAACTCCGAAAATTCAGTTTCAGAATTAATTTTCAACACGATTGAGAGATAATTCGAATTTTATGTAATGTAATATAATCATTTTCCACTTTAAATTGCAAAGTTTTTGTTTCAAATATTTGGTTAAACTTATGTTGACAATTGAACTACTAACATAAATTGTTACCTTTTGTAATTTGTATGTTCAGAGAAATAAATTCTACTTTTTAGTTATTTGAAACTTTAATAAGTTTTTGAAGTAATTTTTCCTGAAACATATAAAAATATATGAAAATGTTGTTGAATGAAATGAATATTTAATGGAAAATTTCTGAATAAAAAAATTATTGTGAAATGACTTCATTTATCCCCCTTTTAAGATTATAAATTGCAATAAATCGAATGAAAATGTTTTTCTATGCATCTTCCTATAATTGAAATAACGTTTTATTTATGAAAGAATATAAAATATATATGAATTTCTACTATAATTAAAAATGTATTGGTTTAGATATAGACTTAATTTAAATGTCCAACGTACATGCATGTCTCAAATTGAAAATGGTAAATGTTTAGTTTTTATAAATGTTTAATACTGTAATTGTTCAAAAATATTTTTAAAAACATTTCTAAATGTAAAATATTTTTTAAATTCTTAATTTCAAGATATGAAATGCTTTGTATGAATGGAATATTAAAAGAAATTTTATTTATGCTTTATAGTATCACTGTTCAAATCTTTACTATAAAATTATAATAAATTTTGAAAATTTTATTGTTTGTGCCATTTGCTGGAATGTTCCATTATAAATATCCAAAAAATTTAATTTCAAACTAATTTATAACTTAAAAATTAATAAATATTTTAAACTCTGTATCGTTAAAATTTCTCTACTTAAACATTAATAAATATTTAATCATACATATTAGTTAATAGCATGTATCAATTTTTATGAAAATTAAGTAATTTTAAATTAGAGAAGTTAAA
The DNA here is from genome assembly GCA_026289955.1 of Argiope argentata. NCBI lineage: Eukaryota > Metazoa > Arthropoda > Arachnida > Araneae > Araneidae > Argiope > Argiope argentata. The sequence goes on along the minus strand of JAOUZG010052440.1, from coordinate 244,127 downwards.
GTATTTGACTATCTGGAAAAGGATGACCGATGGGCTCGGCCGGCCAGTCTATCGGGAATCCAAATTTTAAATTGCATTTGATCGCCATGCCTGATCAACATGGGGATCAATATGCTAAGAGAAAATGCGACGAGTTTATTATATAATTAAAGTTAAAATTTTATAGGGATTAAAAATAAAATTGTGAATTGATGAAAGCTTTCTTAATTTTCATAATTTTTTCCTGTAAAATTAATGAGTTTGTCTTTAATTCATTCAAATTTTCCCGATAATTATTTTTGTGACATATACAATGATGCTATTGTAATACATATAAATGTATTATCTATTTCATTTATTTCTTTTAGTACTGATATTGTTATAACTTTGTAAACGTTTTTAAATAGCACCTAAAACTGCTTTAAAATTATGTTAGATTCTATAAATATTCTATCGAATTTCCTTTCTTTTCTGTATAGAGTTTTATCCTTAATGTTATAGGAATTCTGTAAATCATGTTTTCATTTTGTATTATCTGATTTGTAATAAAATTTATTAATTTCATAAACATTGTTTTTAATTTTTGATGCACAATATCATAATTCACAAAAATGTGTACAAGTGCAAGATTATTGGATTTTTAAAATATTTAACTGTTTATTATAAAGATAGCAGATGCATAGTTCCAATTATAAAAATTGCTGACATTTTCTAATGAACAATGAAATTCTTCCACCTAAATTGTTGCTGTATTCCTAATACGAAAAGTTTTACAGGGTAGACGAATATAGCTGCTAAATTTGCAAGTAGTTTTTTCTGAATTTGTAAATATTAAAGAAAGTTCGAAATTGGTTTTAAATTTTATCGAAACTTCTTCCTTTATTTTTTTTCAGTGACTTTAAAGGTATTATTGAGCATAAAGGATTTTTGACACCTTCTAATGGTACAAAAAAAAATGGAATTTCAGTAATACCAATATTTACTTCATCCCCCTTAAAAATTGTATGGAAAAAATATTAATGTAAGTGCAGATAAATATTAATGCAATTCCTTTCTAGTCCACTCTGTAGCCAAACTGTAAAAGGTTTGTGTTCATGTCTTATTTTTTCAGTAAAATTAAAATCACTAAATTCTTGATTGTCTTATCCCTAATTTAATATATTTTTAAATGGTTGTTTTAAGCTTTAAAATGCGCTTTTTTCTATTAATGTTACATTAAAATATTTTTAGCATTGTGATTGGTTTCAGAAAATTGATCAATTTAGCTTATTATAAAAGCTTAATTTAGTTAATAATTACCAAATCAAGGTACTTTGTCTTGTAAAAATAAGAACTAAAGCATTGAAATTTTTGTTTTTCTGAAAAATTTGTCAGAAATTATGCCAACCTATATAACATCAAAAATCGCTGCATTTGGTTGTAAGGATACTTTCTACGACCCTAGTAAAAGTTAAAAGGATTTTTAGTTTGTATTCTTCAAAGTAGGACTTGGGTACTAATTATTGAGTATGGCATTCAGGAGCAGTAATGAAGATAGTAAAGATACATAATTAATGCTAAAAGTGATGCATCTATTTTTTTTCAACAGGTGAATATGATATATTTGCGAGATTTCTACTTTGAAATTAATATAATTGCGGGTTTTCGAATAAATTTTAGTGGTAATAGTATCGCATCTGTATTTATTCTTGATACTATTCATATACAAAGAAGGATAAAATGTTAAAAAGAAGCATTGTTATCACCAGAACATTTAAATAACTACATTTTGATCATTTTTGAGTTTGAAAATTTAGTTTAGTAATTATATTTACTTACCTGTTTGCTTTTGCAAATATCTTTGCTGCAGCAGCAAAAAAATAAAATATCCAATGGAAGAATGAAATTTGTTTAGCTGTGTTTACATGAAAATTTGTGGATCTGAATTTCAAACCATCCATTCACTTTGGACGTGAGGCTATATGAATAAATAGAAATTTCCATGCACCAAAATTGTTGACTTATGTTTAATTTTGGACATTATCTGGCAACCAGAAGAATATCAGTTTGCCTGTCAGTATACTCATGAAAAGTAATTTTAAAGACATAGTTATGCATTTGATGTTTACATCAAGTTATATATTTCTGTGAAACTTCAACAAAGTTGATTAGAGTGAATCCTTAAATACCTCCTTCGTTCTTTTCTTTATATAATAAAAATAGATGAAAAATTCTCCATGAACTAGAGATGAAGTCGAAGGGAGAAACTTCTGCTAGATTCTTTTCGTATTCGACATCAATTTAATGAGGTTTAAAAGGATGGGATTTGTAACAATTAAAGGCAAAAGAAGCCTTTTGCTAAGAGTATTTCTAAAAAAATCGGTATTTTCTTATGCTCTACAACAAACTTCTGTAATCCAGTAAATCTTCTTTATCATTGAATTCTGTTTTTTATTGTGAAATAAATGATTTGAAATTCTAATATAAAAACTATAAATGAAGATAGAAATTCGATCTCTTTTTATTGATTTGATTTTAGCCAGAAAATGGAGAGCTTTTGGAAAATAATTCTTTATGGCATTAAAACAGTATAAGATAAAATTTAACAATACCATATTTCAGTCGTCAGGATCAAATTCTGGAAGCATTTGGATTCCTCTTCATTAACAAAGCAATTCTCGTTTGTTTTGAAGGCAGTCATTTCTTACAGATTAGATGAGAAGTTTTTACATATTTAATGGGGAAGGATTAAAACTAATCTTCTCAACATAAAGGAACGATAATGTCATAAATGCGCGAATTGTTTTTGTTTTTAGAATTTTTTCTATCTTAAAATTACAAATAAAACTAATTTTTTTAGGAAATTATTTTTGAATTATATTTTTTGGAATAATTTAAACATGGACATTTTTAATAATAATATTCAAACATAATATTTCGAAGGGGATGGTGATACATAGAAAGAATTCTTAAACCCTTCGTCTGTGTGAATCAGGGTGGCCAAGTAGATCTAATGTAATAATGGGTTCTCTAATTTTTGCTGATCTTAGATTCGTGTTCAACAGCTAAGAACTGTTATATCGTTTTACATTTTTTTCTCTTATTTAAAATGGTATTCGCTTCAATATTTCAAAATATTTCATTTTTTTAGTTTTAATACATCCAAATTTAAATGTTACATTAATATATCCATAATTTAAAAAAAAATCTCCACATGTAAAGATTTTGCACATAAGCAGAAAGCCTTTCCATTCTTAGCATTGTGATTTCAGACTAGATTCCCATTATTCTGTCAAAGGGTATGGTCAAACTTACTAAGAATTTTTAATCAGTGCTAGGTATGGAGCTTTGTGGTTTAGTGAAAAGAACGCAGTACGGTATTTCATTTTTTTAGGGTCTTAGGTTCGGGCCTCACTGCCGATGATTTATGTTATATCGTTTCCATTTTTTTCTCTTTTTTTAAAATTTTATTCGCTTTAATATTTCAAAAATTCCTGGAATTATTTTTAAGAATTTATACAGCAAATTTAAAATTTGCATCAATATCTCCCTAAATTCAATAATATGTCTAGGTGTAAAGGTCTTGCACATGCTCAGACGGCGTTTCCATTCTTAGCATTGTGCTTTCAAAGTAGATTCCTATTATTCTGACAAAGGGTATGGTTAAACATATGAAGAATCTTCAAGCTATTGCAGGTGTATGGGGTTTTGTGGTAAGGTGGAGAGAACGAAATATACATTCTCTTATTTTTGCTGTTCTTAGGTTCTAGTCTCACAACCCAGTAACTGGGTTACATCGTTTTCAATTTTTTTACCCTTATGCTTTAAATAGTATTCGCTTTATTATTTCAAAAAGTTCCGTAGTTTTTTTTTTTTTACATCAAATTAAAATTTTACATAAATTTATCCTTAATTCCAAAAGAATCTCAAGGGGTAAAGATCTTGCACATGCTCACAAAGATTTTTATTTTTAGCATTGTAATTTCAGACGAGATTCCTATTTCGAAAAAAAAGGATGGTTAAACATATTAAGAATTTTTAAGCAATCCAACAATGAAGAGATTGAGGGAATAATGGACAGACAATAGCTTAATTTCTCAAAAGTTTGATGGTCTGACGTTCGAGTCTCACGGCCGAGGAACAGTGTTATATTATTTTCATTTTTTTTTCATATGTTTTAAATAGTATTCACTTTAATAATTGAAAAACTTCCGTAATTTTTTTTAGTTTTTATACATCAAATTTTAAATAATTTATTTATAATTTTCAAAAGAATCTCAAAGTTTAAAAATATTGGCTATCATTAAAAATTCTTTCTATTCTCAGGATTCCACTTTCACACAAGATTCCCAATATTTCGAAGGGGATGGTCAAACATATTAAGAATTCTTACGCAAACATATTAAGAATTCTTCTGTGTGGAGCAGTGTAGCCAGGAGGACCATATGTAAAAATGGAGTCTCTTATTTTTGTTGCTCTTAGGTTCGAGTCTCACAACCAAAGTATTATATTATATGGTTTTCAGTTTTTTTTTTTCTTTTTATTTTAAATTTCATTAGCTACAAAATTACAAAAACTTCTTAATGTTTTTTTAGTTTCTTTACATCAAAATAATCATAATTTTTAAAAGAATCTCGAGGTGTATAGATCCTGCACATGCGCAGAAACTCTTTTTATACTTAGCATTGCGGTTTCAAACTAGATTTCCATTATCCTGACAAAGGGTATGGTTAAAAAATACTAATAATTACTAAGCCCTTCTGTTATGTGGAGTTGTGTGGTCTGGTGGACCGAATGAAATACGGGTTCTCTTCTTTTTCTTGTGTTAGGTTCGAATCTAACAGCCAAGGAACTGTGCTATATTATTTTCATTTTTTTATTTTATTTTAAATATTATTCCCTACAATATTTCAAAAATTTCAGTAATTTAAACAGATCGTAATTTAGATCTGGAACAGAGAACGATCTCCTCTGACCCAGTACTCCCAGCGGTATTGCTCTGGACAAGGATGACTTTGTAACCAAGATATATTTTACGAGCACCAGCCACCACACACTCGGAGAATATTCGATCGGTGAGGTTGGAACTCGCAGCCAAAGGAGTACGCGCCCAACGCTCTACCAACCAGGCTATCACAATCCAAAAAGTAAGTTTTTGAGTTTTCGAGCTGCATATATACAAATTACAAATCGATGAATGACCAACCCTTTCATAGATATAGTTCCAAATTTGATGTATATCTATACTTTAGATTTTAAACAATGCAATAAACATTTATTAACCATTGTATTTTTGAGATATCGTTTTTATATGTATGTGAAAGTATAAATGGACTCTTTGTTCAATACCATGCCGAATTTAATTTAAAATTTGTTGCAAATTTACATATTAGGTATTGAATTTGTTCACCAAATTTTATTCATCGAACTCGTTATGATTTGCTATTATCATTCACATTTGTTCCTGGGATGCAAAATTGGTAAGAAAACTGTACATTTCGTCAAAAGGAAATGCACCAAATTTCATATATCCAGCTAAAAGAATCAGACAGTTTGCTAAGTATTCAGATACGAAATAAATGCGATTTTGTATAATGTAATTAAAGCAAACACATGACACATGCTCTATTTACCTTGATTTGATATTTTTCAGGTGATCCTTTTTTCTGTTCATTTTTCAAGTTTCTAAAACATAAAATTTTTTGCCTCAATCAGTTATATATGGAATGATCACTAAATCTGCCGCTAAATTACTGATTTATTGACTTGGAACTCATTCATTATCCATTAAGAAAGATTTCACAATTTTATAACTATACAAAGAGACGGAGTAATGGCAGAGAGGTAATACGTCTTCCTTGTAAACTGGGCAACTTTCATGATGGGATTAAAATATCTTAAGCAAAAAAAAAAAAAAAAAGACTTACTCGAACATTCATGTTTAAGGGATATTCAGCAACAAAAGAATAGGGTTTTAGAGACAGACAGAATAGTGAGCGTGGTCTTATCAATTGTTTCCTGAGGTTTAATAGATTGATTATGTCTTCTAATAATCGAATAAAATAACTAATAATACAATAATTAAAATTTATATTAATCAAATAATAGAATAAATTATTTTAAATCAGAAAATTAATAAAGATACCTTTGTTTCGTTAGTATTTTCAATTTATTTTTTATTTAGTGATATCAATAAAGTCTTGATAATAAAAAAAGACATCGGAATTGAACAGCTGAATATTGCCGTTGTGATTAGGCTTCGAAGTTTTACATTTGCCGTAGCCCTGACATAGGGATAGCGCGTCTTCCCCGAAAGCTGGGCGTCTCAGGTTTGAGTCCCGGTTCGGGCATGGTTTTTCTCTTTTGTTCTATAAGTAAGGTATGTGAATGTGCCCCCTTGTAGCAAGCGAATAAGATGAGTGGGTAGCAAAACTCGTACTCTTGATCCTAGTTGACCCTACTACAAAACATGAGAGGTTGATTAGGCTTAAATCGCTGACTATCTCAGCGAGCTTATTCATGGCAAGTGAATTAAGAAACAGCAACAGCATAACGATACGAAGACATATTTTCTTCTTTTTTTTTCAGTTAGAGGAAGATATATCGAACTTCCAAGGAGTATTCGGGACTGGAATTTTTATTTTCAACTGTGGTAAGATGACGATGATGACCATTGAGCTTATTTATATTTTTATTTTGTATTTCTGCGCCTTATTAGTGGATAGACATTTAAACCTCGACTTCGTATTCACAATCTCTCAGAGCTACGTATAAATTGAAACTCTCAAAAAAGTAACTAATAAATAGAATCCTTCGACTATAACGCTTTACCACCATTAGCTGGAAGAGATATTTTAAAATATGAAGGAAATTTCCTGAAATATTTGTACTTAATTTCAACGCTTTTCAAAATTTCCGAATTGCTTTAGCATGCTATTGTATAAACCTTTCACGTTCGAACCCGAATGCTTGTAATTTTTATAATCTCAAAACCTTGTGAGTGATAATTTTGTACAATTTTTGGGAAGAAGTGAATTGTGAAGTCATTATCTTCGCATTAGCAAAGTTTGTGTTTCTGATTGAGAATTTCTTCCTCGTTTGTTGATTTATGTTTCACTGTTGTTTGAAATTTTTGAAATCTGCCAGTGCATTCGAGTGCTATACAATATTGAATGTAAAAATGAGCTTTAATGATTATATTGCAGATAATATCAAGGTAAGAAGTTTTATTCAAGAGTTTCACTATTGAATTCATTTTTATTTGGTACGTTCTACATTCTTCTTACGTTCTAAGCCGTCAATCTTTATCGCAAAGTTTGAAGGCTTTGCCAAATGAGTTTCTAGGCCACCAATAATGTCACACAACATCCAATATTTTTTAAAAATTGTGCAAACCTTAACTGTCGTCCACCATTTTGTTAGTTTCGCAGAAGATCATTATGTTGGTTTCACAGAAGCGTTTTTTCTGTTCCGATTTTTTGAATATAATATCAAAATAAAACCATGCGGCTTATCAAACACGCTCACTTTTTCAAAGATTTATCATGTTTAAAATGAAGTTAATTTATTAACTTTAAATTAACAGTGATATCTGTTTGTAGTATCACATTAATCATTGTACAATTACATATTCTTTGCATGGGTGGCTACGAATATTTGGAAAGTATATTGCACAGAATAGTGCATTATCAGTACATTTTATCTTTATTTTGGTTCATGATTAATCTTCCAAAACGTTTTTTACTTCCGTGTTTATTCATCTACTGCCTATTCGAATTCAAGTTCATCAAGATGCTGATATTTCTGAGTTTCTTATTTAAATATAAAAAAAATTTCTAAATGTTCAAAAACTCCAAAGACATTTATATTCTTAAGGGTTTGAGAGAAAAACAAAAGAGAGCCCCTTTGTTGATGACCATCAAGCAAACGTATGCTTGGTCATCCTTATCTACCCACCCGTAGCACATTGTCTTATGTATATGGTCGTAATTCTACCTCCAATCCATCAATGGAACCCTCTTGGGTGGTACCTGTTACTAACCCTGAGGGCATAGCCAGCTTTCCACAATCTGTTGATAAAATGAAAAAAAAAAAACATCATGAGAGCAGGAGACTCTGGGATCAAACTGATCTTATTCTCTATCTCATTGGGAAACAGATAAATCCTGTGTTTGGCGCAGCATAGCCAAAAATGTCTTTTGTGCCATAAAACCAAACCAAAAATAACCACTGGGAAGCAGTTTTCTCTAGACTACGGAGAATGAACAGCGCTATTAGTTATATTTCACTTAAGGCGAGCATCTCTAATGAACAAAGCACATGCCGAGGGTAATCAATTAATAATGCTTAATGTAAAGGAAGGAATTTCGCAGTGATTACAGGTGTCTAGGCCACCTGCCGTAATTTTGTTGAACAGAGGTTTGGTAGCTTTTCAGCATTGATAAAGATATCAGACAAGCAGTTACCATTAACCTTCTGCTAATAGATGGTGCAATCAGTTCAGAATAAAAAAAAATGTCTTTCCCCAAGAGAAGTCTACTCATCACATATTAAAATTGGTTAAGACTGCAAAATTTTGATATAAAAGTGAAGTTGAACATTCTGATATGCTAAATAAGATAAAAACTGCTTGGAGATAGTTTAATAATATACAGATTTTAATAATATACGATTTAATAATATAGAAGAGTAATAATATACAAATGAACTAATTAAAGTAAAGTCGGACATGCAAAAAAGAAAGTCATTTTTACTATAATATGCTAGTTCGCAAATAAGAAAGATGATTTCTCTCCAAATGTTTTTTTTTCGTTTATAAAGAAAGTAAAAAATACCCGGATAAAGTGTACAACACTGGTTCAATCGTATGCAAACTCATAATAGAACACCAATATAGTTATATAAATAAAAAGTTTTAAAAAGTGTAAAGCTCTAGATGGCAAGTTCTTTTAATATTTATAATAGAAAGCCCAAATATTTGTTATCGGTACCGTGCCTTTCCTGCCATTGCATCTGTTACACGGTGCATTATAGTGTTATTCATATAACTAGGCCTTCATACTGTTATGGATTAGAATTCCATTAAACTTGTGCTGTGCAGTTTATATGAAATCCTTTATTTTTCTAAGCATTTAACAGCAACTACTCTTAGCTTTTACAACCCTATGTTCTATTGTAGAAATTGACTCGTTTTTGCATATGTTAAAGTTTGTAAATGTTCTTTTATGACATTCTCCGAGTTATGTAAAAATAAGGAAGCAAAAAAATGTTTTTTAAGTAGATAAACGAACGGTTGTTTATATTAATCGATAAAATTTTCATCATAATGAAAAAAAAATCACATACCTAATGGAAACTTAGCTTTTTAATCATTTCTTGAATGTATCAAATTTTATAAGAAATACATTATTTTTATTGAAATAATAAATTAAAAGAATCCTTGTAACAAGAATTTTGAATTATTTTTTCCAGACTTTTTTTGTGATTTCAAAATAATAATCATGAATTAACCTGTTAAAAGTGAATTTATTAAAATGAAAGAAAATTCTACTTTTTAATGAGCCTGTGGATAATGCATCTTCGAATCCTCACAAAATTTTATCCCTATCATATTTTTATTAAGTGTAATAGATTGTACCAATATTCTGAAGAAGATCGAGAAAATTTATAATACTATGTATAAGCAGTGTTGGATTAAACTCTCTAAGAACCTTTAGACATAGAAATCTCTCTTTTTCCTTCTTTCCATCTTCTAAACTAGATTTTTTTAAAATTGCGGATCATTTTTAGTGGGATTTATAATATCATATACGAAAAAGCAGAACTTTAATTTTTTTTAAAACTAAAGTTAATTTAGGAATTAAAAACGATTTTAATTGGACAATTTAGAATTGTTAAGGAAGTCTATACAGAATAGTGAAAAAGATATGGCAATACTTTAGACCACAATTAAATTGCTATTTACAAATGGATTTATAATGACAGTTAACTCCCTAGTTTTAGGTTCGAGATTATTCGGCTTCCGTACTATTCGGCTTAGCTTTCTTTTGTCGTAATTAAATGGGAAAGGCAGGTGATGCATTGAAAACATTGAAGGTGAGCATATGCTGTAATCCTCTTATGTATCGTGTACAAAATACAAATTTTTACAGGAAAAGAACAGCGTTCTTCTCGCTGTTCATTGTTTCGTCAGTGTGTAATGGATCTAAATTTTTGGCATTGTTCCTGATTATAACAGCAGGGTACACGCAGTATTCGTAAATTGTTCTTGGGATACGCTTAATGTTTTTGTCTTTTTAAGTGTACCACGTCAAAGATTTCCAAATGAATAATAAACGAAAAAATGCGTAGTGACTACGGAGGAGAAATTAATCGTTATACAGCAACTAGATTCTGGTCTAAGTGCAAAAACCGGCAACTGCTTCTATGATTTACCGTGTCGCGTTTACATTCTTTACGGTTTGAAATAAATGAAGGATTTAATACTCCATAAAAATGCGTATTATGACAGCGAGTTTTGGTATAAAAACTTTGTATTCTGGTGTTAGCTGCGAAAACATTTGATCATAAAACTCCAGCTGATCCTGTCTTTTTGTTATCCGGCCTGTCCTTCCAACAATTAGGCCGACTTTGCTTCAGAACCATTGCTTATACCCTTTTTTTAAAATTTTTTTTATCCTTATTGTTACACAAACTTTCTCTGTTAAAATTATGCTACACTTTTATCCTTTTTATAATTGGTCTCTTTAATCTTCCTATGTGTAAAACCATATGATTGGCGCAGTATAACCAGGAATGGCTCTTGTACCAAAAAACCTAACAAACCAACCAACTGACAATTAGGTTGGATACCCGAGAGTGTACTTTAATTACAAAAATAGAATATAAATTAAAAACAGAAATAAAGTTATGTAATGAAAAGCAAGCACAAGAGGTAAAAAACGATGAAATAAGTCCTTATAAATTAAGTGGGAAAAAAAGAAAACATGTTGAATTTTCTAATAAATAATTATCAGCACTTAAAAAAATGTAGGAAGATATAGTTACAAATTTTCCGAGTGTTTTCTGTAAGACATAACAATTAAGAATTCTGTAAGGCATAGTAATTAACAAGTTTCTAAAAAGAAAATGTTTAAAGAAAAATTTTATTAATCTTTTAAGTAAATTGTAACATCTGATGTTTACAGAGGCTCATTAAATGAAACACAATTTCTTTAGTTTAACTAAGTTCTTTATTCAGGGTGTATTACATTCAAAGGTCTGTGTTTTTCATTTGGAACAGTCAGAAAGGGATTTATTTTAGACATCTGTGAGCTTCTTTTTTTGTAGTGTTAAGGGTTTCAGTTTGAAATCATTCTTGAAGGGGAAACTTGGATGCAATTTTTCTAACGATGTAATTCTAGGAATCTTCAGGCAACATTATTGCCGGTTGGACTGCTTTCAAATATTGCTGGGTTTTTTTCGAAACAGTGAGAAAGGGATGGCTTTTATGACGTTGTGAACCTCTTTTTATATTGTTATTTCGGAATTTATTTGGAAGTGGAAAATTTGTTGTAGTTTTGCTAATGAATTAACTCCAGGAATCTTCAAGCGACTTTATCGCAGGTTGAATTCCTTATAAATCTTCATGTTTCTCATTTGAAACGGCTAAATAGAGATGGCTTTTATATACATGAGAACCTCTATTTGTAATGTTAATGTATTGATTTCAAAATCATTCTGGAAAAGGAAAGTTTGACGCAGTTTTTATAACGAAATAACTCCAGGAATCTTAATTTTCAGCCAACATTATCGCAGGTTGGATTGCTTTCAGGTCTTCGTGTTTTTCCTTCGAAACAGTGAGAAAGAGATGGCTTTTATATATCTGTGAATTTCTTTTTGTAATGTTAATGGCTTTATTTCGGAATCATCCTTGAAATAGAAATTTATGTTGTTTTTCTAACGAAGTAACTCCAAGAATCTTGATTTCCAGGAAACACTACTACATGCTGGATTGCTTTCAAGGCTAAGTATAGTGAGATAGTTGTGGTTTTCATATTCCTAGGAGCTTCCTTTTGTAATGTTAAGGGTTTCATTTCCAAATCCTTCTAGAAGTAAATGATGAAGTTTGTAGTTCATTATTTCTTCCTGGAAATTTGTTGTAGTTTTTCTAACGAAGTATTTCCAGGAATCTTAATCCTAAGGAAACACTCTTGAAGGCTGGAATTTTTTTGCAAATCACCCTGTTTTCAACTAAAACAGTCAGAAAGTCGTAGATTTTATGTTTATATATGTCAACTTTTTTTGTAATGTTAATGGTTTCATTTCGGACTCATCCTGGAAGTTTAAAATTTGATGCGATATTTCTAATGAAGTGACTCCAGGAATCTTAATCTTGAGACGACACTATTAAAGGCCGGATTGCTTTTCATTTAAAATAGTCAGAAAGAGAGGGGTTTTATGTATCTGTGAACCCCTTTTTGAATTGTCAATTATTACTCATTTCCAAATAATCCTTGAATCAGAAACTTTGATGCATTATTTTAAACAAGGCATCTGCAGAAATCTTAATCCTCAGTCAACGCCATTGAGGGTGGATTTCTCTCAAAGTTCCAGGTTATTCATTTGAAGCAGTCAGAAAGATGAAGTTTACATATATCAGTAAACTTCTTTTCCTAGTTCATGATTATTGATCTCATTTTAGTATCAGGCAAAAGGTAGAAATCTTAATATGGACGAGGGATCTCCAGGAACCTTAATCCTCAATCCATATAAAGGAGGTTGGATTGCATTCCTTTAGTTTAGTCTTTTACATTTGAAGCCTTCAGAAAAAGTGCGACTTTATGCAGCTGTGAAGTTTTTTTTCTATTTTTTTTTTTCTATTTCATAATAGAATTGGTTTCATCTCCAAATCATTCTTGATGCATTTTCTTTAAACAGATGTCTCTAGCGATTTAATTATCAGTCAACACTGTTTTAAGTTCAATTGCATTCCAGGTTTCTTGCCTTTCATTTAAATCAGCCAGAAACAGGAGGGAGTTCCATTTTTTTTCTTCAAATTATAATATCAAAATTTTGTGAATAATACGGATGTTTATCTTTGGAGCCAGATTTGAATAATTGTCTTTAGAATTGCAGATATTTAATTACAGAATATATATTAGTCCAGTTTCTATATTGGAGCTTCTTTTCAAATATTACTTTCATGCAGCTATTTTGCAAGATAAATATGGAGTTTTGTTTTCACTGAAGTTTTAAAAAAGTGATATTGCTTAAAATGTATCTATAGAGCACAAAATATATATTTATTTAGGATTAAAATAATCCCAAAATAGCTCGTAGCCATTTTGCCCATTGATGTAAATGGATTTGAGAATAGCTCCAAGCCATCCTAAAACCAGCACCACAGCTATAATCTCATAAAAGTCCAAACTCAAATACATGAGCAGTTTTATGAACCAGAAAAAGAGGCTCCAGCGTCCAGCCTCGCGTCTGGCTCTGACAAAATCCATTTGGATGTTCAAAACGAGACAATCATCCCCAATAAAATCACGGATAAATCTCAAATTAATAATTAGAATAGTATTCAATAACGCAGTTAAAAAACTCCAAGCGCACTTTTCAACAACAAAGCACAAAATGTGAGAAAGAAGCTGCAATAAAGACACAGATGATTTTTACTAACAATGAAAGGCTACATTATATGATCACTAAACAATATATTGTTTCAAAGTTAGAATAGCATTATTTTACAGTTAACAATATTCTTTAATATATTTTAAATTAAATAACATTTAGTCTTGCCAACAATGGGTTGTTTAAAAAATGTAACTTATTACGTCATATTTTGCAGAGTTTTTATCAAAGGATTGAAATTTTATATAAAAGTTAAAAATATTAAATTACTGGCAAAACAAACTGAAAATAATTATAATTCTAACATAATTATTATGTCATTTGATAATTTTTTTTGCCTACATAATAAATAAATTTATTATAACAGAGCACGTCCTAGTATTCGAAATTATTCGGTTTCCATACTATTCGACCTAGTTTTTGTCGTAATTAAACACGAAAGGCAGACGATGCATTGAAAACATTGAAAGCAGACGTATGCTACGATCCTCTTATGTGGCGTGTGCCAAATACAAATTCTGACAGGAAAAGAGCAGCATTCTACTTGTTTATTGTTTCGTCAGTCCTTTACCACTTAAATTTGCTTCTTTTTACCAGTAACGTTCTTGGCAAAAAGAACAGAGTCCAGACATAATCCCACAATTATGTTCCTGCAGTTCGGAAACTTCGCTCCATACACATAAACGTTTAATCCTATTTCGTTCATTACGACTGCAGCTTCTTATGAAGAATTCGACAGCATTTTCAGTCGACCGAAGATTTCGCTTTGAAATCGAAACGGCACGACTTAAAATCATCTCAAAAATTTTGTTAATTTTTTGTTTAAAATCTTTTAAACCGATGCAAAAAAAGCGTTCGGGTGAAAAATTTTCATCTAACCGCGCGTTTATGTTTGCGGGCGAGGTCAAAGTGCCAAATGGCGATTAACAAATTCGGCCAGATTTTGTGTAGCATCGTGTGTATGTATACTCCAAGGAAAGATGTTTTTTTTTAATTTTTTAAAATTTATTTTTACACACACACATATATAACAAACCTTGGACGAGGAACACACAATAATGCATACAAGGTAAACAGAATACTCATTTAAAAAATTTAAATATTGGTAACAAAGAGAGCGCGAATAATTCCTTTTTGCGGCTAATAAAGAGCGAGCGGAGCTTACTTTCACCAGTTTCATATCAACACTGTGATTGAAACATTGACGATAAAAAGCTCAAGTGTGCTATCTATTTTCAGTAATATACTAAGATTACTAATACACATAAGATACAAAAAATTGCATACAAACCAATATATTATTAATTTTTACCTCAGAACATCATAGAATTAAAATAAGATTTTTTTCTCTACGTACTGCGCATATGCAGAAATCGGTACAATTCATAGCATTATATATTTTGACCTCAATCCAATCCTATTTCAAGCTATATTTAGCCAAGATGTTTGAAATGTGATCAAGCTCATGAAACTAATGCATGTCATATTACTGATCGTATTGTAACCCCTAAATGCATAAATTGCGGCAAGCTGGGTATTGTTGTCTCTTATGGAAGTTGCGAGGGTTTCCCAAAAACATTTTTCCCTCAGCATAATCGTATTTATGTCTCAAACACTCATCAAAATTTATTTTCAAAAATCCAGTCTACTATTCGGGATAACACTTATGCAGATTTTTTAAAACAAACACTTCCCAACAGATGGCGCCACCAAACTTAGCCAGTCAATAGTAAAAACCTTTCCCATGTTAATTTCTTGAAGTCAAATGAATTTTTTTCAACTCACTGAAGGTATGAAAGAGATTTTAAAGTTTTTCAATGATTTCCACAATTTTTCAACTCAAATTAGAAAACTCAAAAATGCTCAATCCCAGGTAGAACAAATACTTATAAATCAATGAAACAATTAAAATGAATAAAAATATTATTTAAATTGCACGAGCTAGTGTTGCTTAGCCGTTCAAGAAATAATGTTCTGACATGATGCGGTGAAATATACATAACAGATTTCCTTTAAATGGTGTTTTTAATACTTTTAACTTATATTGCAAATTAATCTCCAGAATAATTCAAATATCATTACGAATGATTTAGTTAGTTATACATCAAGTTATACATCAAGAAATAAATTTTAAATTCAAAATATCCGTGCAATTAATACAAGTTTTAAATTCCAGATAATGCGCATGCGTATAAATCACACCAATTCAAAACACTGCGCTTATCGTTCAGAATCCTATATATTTAAAACTAAGATTTTTTTTTCCACCGAGCTTAGAATTTCAAATACAGATGGTACTTTAATTAGATGTGATCTGACGGTTTCAGCGGTTTCTCAATTCAGACTGCTCGGCAGGTTTCACGTTCGAATCT
>JAOUZG010052440.1:189061-218183 GCA_026289955.1 Argiope argentata | reverse complement strand
TCATTATTATAATTCGAGGTAGAGAAATAAATCTAGGATTTTTTTTTCTACTACGCCAAAAATTTGACGAAATTCAAAACTAACGAATCAAGGTGAAAATCCAAAAACATGACGAAAACATAATAAAATCTACATATTTGCTTTAAATTTGGATTAATATGATGCCAAATTTTTTTTAACAAAATCCTAAGAAACTGTGAATGAAGTCTTACTTAAATTTAAAGAGAAAAAATCATTTAAAATTTTCCCATTTAAAACTTTTAACGATAGACAATTCGTTTTTATGGATTTTTTTTTAAATGCATAAAAAATTTTAATGTTCATTATTCCTCTCACATATGTGATTTAGCATTCATATTACGAAATCAATATCTTAACCACCCCACCCATTTCCCGTTAACAAATTCGCTTGCACACAAATTAGATCGATAATTTTTTTTATGGTTGGCTTTTCCCCACTCCTTACATTTTGTAACTGTATAGATATTAATATATTTGAATTAGATCGGTTGCTCAATTCATTTTAACGGTATGCAATTTCCATCTTTGAGCTGAAATTTAATCTAGATACAATTGACAAGGCCGCAGTTTTCCTTGCGCGTGGAAACTGTTGAAAATTTGTTTCCCACCATTTTTTAAGCACTATTCATATAAACAAGCCAAATCTTAATAAATGTACTCTACTATATATATCCTTTTTTTGTATTAAAAGTTAATTAATGAATTTACTATTGATTTCCACCTCTCTATCCGTTCTACGAACTTTTTCGCAAATCGCATAACGAATCATTCTGCAAGTTAATGAAGCGGTTATTTCATCTACGAAAAATTCGATATTGCAATGCAAATATAATTAAAAAAAGTAATTTATTACTTTCGTTTTGGTTAACGAAGCCCGGTAATAAATTTAAAAAATTGTACAAGTTATTCCTTTTATAGTTTTTATATTAACTGTGATAATGAACTTATTACTAGATATCGCTTTTAACTCGGAACAAAATGCTTATCGCTCCGTAATCTTTAGTGTACCGAATGCTTTGGAATTTATTTAAAATCTAGTTTAAGATTGAAAGGATGCTCGAATTGAACCGTGGCAAATTTGTTACGACTTCACCGAGTTTGATCGTCAAATTTAACATTCTAGCGTCCGTCACTCTACAGGGAAAGGCTAACCTCTGAAATAATCATGCAACAAGGTCATAGCAAAGGAGTAATTAGATGCGCGACATGCATGCGAGAACGGGCGTTGGTGCGTGGAATCCTGACAATATAGAAAAAAAGTAATTCGTCATTTTCAATAACGAAATTTTGTAAGCTTACGACATTAATAAAAATTATTTTCGAGCATTTAATATACAAACAATCTATCTTTTAAAATTGCGCATCGCAATTCTTACTGTTTAATTTTATGCTGTTAACGACGATTGTTTTTTTGTTTTTTTGCCGTGCCAAATTCAAAAAATTAACTTGCATAATTCAATTACGAATTACAATTTTAAGGTATATCAAGCGATTATTTTGGTGATCATTTTAAGCTTCCTACTAAACCCATTATTAGAATCGAAGGCATGTGCAGAGTTAAGCCCATTATGATTCCGAATACGCAATCACAATTCAAATGTGCGCGGTTAAGACGGAATTCTACAAATACAAGCTCGTGTTTGACACGTACTCAATTTCTAATAAACAGCAGTTGAAAACTCAACTTTTACTAAAAATGATGACCCGATCGATCTTATAATAAAAGATCTGAAAAGAATAACAAACTTACTTTTGCTTTCTTCTTGCATGTGATTTACCTAAAACTCAAAATTTTGAGGAAATTTCCCAATAAATCCTCCCCGATTTCAAATAACACTTCCGGAAAAATGTATCCGACTCAAGGTTGACTGAAAAACGCTCCGCGATATATGATTGAAAATCAGTTTAATGAATTTATACTATAATCGTCAATGCTCGGGCAGAATCTATTTACGAGAACAATCTATTACGAACAGAGCTAAATGAGTAAATTTTTGTTTACAGATTTAACGTTAGTAGTGACACCTAACTCCAACATTATCTAATCTATGCTTTTCAAACGATACCCTAAAACGCCAATGCTTAAAACGGTCCAGTTTTGCATACGATTTTTTTTAACTACAAGTGTAGCTGTGTGAAGTTTTGCTTCAGTTGATTCTGAACAGCGCCCATGATTTATCTATGTGATTTCCGAATTTTATTAACTGCCGGCCAGAAATGACCAGTCAAGGAAAAACGTTAATATCTCATAATTACGGTAAATCACTGTCATGCAAGGCACCCTCTGTCTTACAGAATTCAATTGGAGTACACCTTACTAATTTTATAAAAATTTAAATGCGATTAAGTCTAGAAAGCTTATTGAGAACAATTTCAGCTCCTATTCATCTCGTCCATGGTTAAATTAATAGATTTTGGCTGGGATTTTTATTTTTAGCTTTTGTATTGAATAATTTTGAAAAATGATTTATAATTGCGCGTTACAAGTTATTTTACTCCAACATGTTATGCATAATTAAAGGTAAATAAATAGTAAACCTTATTAAGTAAATTCAGTTTTAAGCATAATTAATGAGGTGGTATTTTTAATTCGCTACAGGAATAAGACTTCTTATGTCCGAAATTTGAAATAAAACTAAAAAGCAATTGATTTTATAAATTCCCTTTCACACTATCAACTGTTCCTTTTAAAACGAATTTTACTTCAAAAGAGGAATAGAAGATTATAGCGTAGATATTTTACTGCGGACACCTAGGGTGATATGAATGCATCGCTGGGGTGTAATGTAAATGAAAGAAAGACAAACAACAGCGCGTCCCTACTCACCACACATCAGTCGCGTACCAGCTCATAAGACGGCGTCTGGATGCGAGAGAGGCAGGTTCTTGAATAATTTTGACAGCTCAACCTTCCCCCTTCTTCCGGAGGAAGATTATTTTTTTTCTTTCATATGTTACAGAAAATTAAATTATCATTCCAACAGCAAAGATTAAACAAAATGTAAACAGTTTGGACAATAGCAACTCTTCTGGTCGGTTCAAAGTCTAAAGTCTTTGTCAGCTTCAAATCCAAATTATTCAGTTCGTGTTGAAAATCTACGAACATTCTCTCGACAAAAGACATGTTAAAGCGGGAAAAGAAATCAAGTCTTTAAAGAGTTTGCTAGTAATGTTCGAGGAAAATGAGTAAGCGCCGCAGTCTCTCCTTTTCAGGCATCAATGGGAGTGCTTGATTATCGTCAAGGTCATTCCAGATTTTTTTGCAGTCTTCCAACAGGAGTTCCATTCATCTTTTATTGCTTTCCGAGGTGAAACTGCGTTCTTGTTGACAAGGTCCCAGTCGCATTTCATCCACTCAGTCGTATATGAAAAAGAAAAAAATAATGAGTATTAAAAAAAGTTAAGGCAATAATATACTGACAAATAATAAAAGGAAACTGCAATAATTCTGCTTTAGATAGATGGCATTTTTAATCGGTGTTTTAACCACTTCCCATGACGTACCACCCATGTCGAGATGTTTTACAACAGAATCGCCAAGGGCGCGCTGTATCGGTCAGGAATCAATTGTCAAAATAAAATTCATGCTCGCGTCCCATTTATTCAGACTATTTGCAGGAGCAATGCATTTTAGAAGGTGATTAATATTCTACATTAAAAAAATCTGAAAAAGATATCTAATAAAGATGTCGGACACTTCGCATGACTTCACCACTGTTACGGTGGCCTGTTTTGTCATGCTCATTTGAGAATTTCCTGTCCCCTCTAATGGTTAAGCGGTAGCATCTTCGTTTTTGCAAAACATTTCCATTTATTCATCTACTTATACATACATACATAAAACCACATCTGTAATAAAGCCAATTTAAATGCGAAATGCATTACTTCTGAAGAATAGCAGCAACATTTATTATACATACTTGGATTCATACATATCTGTAACCTAACGAATCCGATTTTGACAATAGAGCAAGTTTGATTAAGAAAAACAATTTCTAGGAAATAAATGTGTTGGTGACATGCTCAAGTTTTGAAATTATTGGCAAGAAATTATGAAACATTCACACTCATTAAGAATAACTGTAAAGAAACGTCTATTACAGGGATACATATTTATTAATTCGTTGGCATAAATTGACGACAAAAAAAAACTCATTGTACCAGTAGTTACCTGGTTTAAAGGAAATAATTTTTATCTTCATGAGGACCGAATTTGAATTATGAAGAGAAAACCGTTCCTTAATTTAAGCTTTTCAATAATAATAATATGCAGAAAAGTAATTAATTTTTTTACAAGGATTTTCAACTTCGAAAAATTAAACTTTCGTTTTACTATCAATTCTTGTATGTTTTCAAATTTGGTATACAGTTTTTATTTTTTCTACTATTCATATTTTGGTATTTCATAAAAATCCCGTAACATGTCAAATCGTTTAGTAGACAGAAGGGTTGCGGATACAGCTGCTTGAGACAATATTCCGTTCTATATTTAAAAAATCCAGAAGTATTTTAGTAAATTTTATTTCTTCTGAGGAAGGCATGAATTTTATTTTTATGCAACTCATACATGTTGCTACAGATACAGGTTTAGAATAAAATTTTAAATAAAAGATTAAAATGAAATTTGCTATGCATATTTCAATGCATCGTGCCAGACCATAGTTTCTTGAACAACCAAGTACCACTTGCTCGTGCAATTTAAGTTATATATTTATTCATTTCAATTGTTTCATTGAATGAGTCACTTTAGTATTGCAAACTATCCAAAAAACTGTGACCCACATTTATTGTTTTTAAAAAAATATCACATTTCCTATTTATTTCATTTTATATAATCACGAGCTCAAAATGACATTTTTCTAGTTTTTATTTGCCATAGTCATTAACTTATTTTTTAATCAAAGCTTTTGTAAACGCAATAGCAACGCATTATTAAAAGCTGATTTTTTGAGATGCTCGTGCAGATAATAAAATTTCAATTTTTCGCCTACGGAGTTTTGTTGTCGAAAAAAACTTCATCCCTAAAACAGCATGTTCTAACATGAAAATAATGTCACCTTTCAAAATGAATAAAAATTTGTTTTATACATACATCCGTCTATAAAACTGAAACCAAGTGGGACACCACTGATCATATATAAAAACTAGGAGAAGAGGCCCTTTAAATGCATTAAAGCCTAAAAAATCGTTCGCAGCACATGGGGGAAAACTCTCAGAAATACAGAAGATTTCTTTATAAAACTTTAGTTGAGAAAATGCTGGCTCACGACTTTTCAGCGGGATTGCTAAACCCAACATACAGAATGAATAGGAAACGATTTTACATTCAGAGAGCCTTTCATCTCTATATTTCTGATGCTATCTCAACTCCAAGTGCAGCGGTACAAACCATATTCAACATAACAGCCCTGCAAATGCAATTACGGTTTGAGTCCAATATATCGACTAAGAATCCGTCTTGCGCATAACGTAACAGAGATCCAACGAGACGAGTTTGGGGAGAAAGCACCTGACTAGTTTATTCGCCCTTCACATTATTTGAATCCCAAACATATCTCACTGAAAGGGGAAAGAGTCAATTAACAACGTTAATAGCTTCACGGATGGCTCGAAAATAGAACACGGAGTTGGAGTTGCGTTCTGTGTCGTGATCACAGAACGCAAGTAATATATCAGAACAGCTAGTCCTATGACTGGTCTTAAATATAATGACAACAATACAGTTTATCAAGCTAAAATTCCCGCACTTCATGAAGTAGTTAAATATACATTTCAATTTCCAAACATCATCACTTTTAAAATAGATGTCGACAATAGAGCAAGCGCCATGGCATCCTCTAATTCAAAGAGTACAAACCAAATAGTAAGAAAAAAATGTTAGCATCCACCTTTCAAATTCAATAATGAAAGTCTCATGGATAAAGGGGCATGTAAGCAACATAGGTAATGGGAAAAGCAGACCCACTGGCTAAGGACGCAAAGCTAAGTAGGCAATTTAATATGCAAACAAAGGTTTCTAAACCAGATATAAAAAATCTTATCAGAAAATATGCAAGATGAAGGGCAAAGTTATTGGATCAATGGTGATAGAGGCAGAAATTTTTTTAATATGCTGCTCTCGGTTAATTTTCATCCTTCTAACTGTATCAGAGAGGGTATTGTTTTCATCTCAGAGCACGGCCCTTTCCAAGCCTACCTCAAAAGGTTCAATCTATCAAAGAGTGATTAATTAAGTTGTTATGGGATTGGCATAGCATTTCATTATGCTAAGAAATGTCTCCTTACAATCTCGGGGTTTATGAAAAAATCATCAGCAGAACTTGAACAAAAATTGCTTAAAAGAGTCATCAGCGATTTCCTCTCCAGGAAATTATTTTTTAAGGATAATTAAATTTATCAGTGGAAATAGAGATATTGTATTGCCTTCCTAACTTTTTACATCAAATGTTATACACTCAAAACTAGAGGGGGATAAAACAGACGAACAATTTCTTCACATTTATATGCATTGAATAAATACCTTTCAAATAGATTCTTTTTAAAACCTTCAGCAAAATTTTATTTAACAGTTTTTAACTACATCCTCATTCTTTCAGATAATTTTTCAAAGTAGAAAATCGTCGTAAACTGTTTCATATTACAACCATTTCTTTTATGTTTGTAAGTTCTGTACATCATTATTTTTTTCCTTCTGTACATATTTAGGTATTTAATAAAATTCCCTTATCATGGCCATAAAACTGTTCAGTGACTATAATGGTTACGGATACAGGGATATGAGGGGGCGTTCTATTCTATAACTCTTATTTATGATTGCATATTTAAAAAGTTAGTGTAGATGGAAATGACCAAAAAGAGTTAAAAACTGATTAAAAATAATTAATCTGATTTCGAGATTTTTTTTTTTACTTTATACACAAAATTATGAAAAAAAATATTATAATTGTCAAAGAATTCGAAATCGAGACTGATTTCGTCTTTTATTTCTTTGAAATCATAAAACACAATTTTTGTAAAATGTCTGACAAATCCACTTAGAAACTCTTTGAACTAGATGTAGGAAATTTAGTACATGGTCTTTACTGCAACTTTGTAATTTTATATTACATTCTGTGCTAAATCCATTCAAAACAGATCTGTCCTGATATATAAATATGATTTTGATGATTGACAATGTCTAGCCTCAACAACTTGAAGAATTATCCTTAATTATTCGGGTGCTCGGGGGTCCATACCCTCAGAAGCCCTTTCTTCCGTTGTAAAGCGGAACGCGAGAACAAAAATTGTAATTATTTAATAAAAAGTAACTAAAAAAATATTTCCTAGTATCCAAATTAGGCATTGATTTTCAAAAATTGTTTTTTTTTTATGTTACTTGTTTGAATCTGTTCTCTTTTTTACTTTTTCGTGTACGAAGTATTGATAAAATATAATCGTCAAAAAATTCTTAATGCATGTTTTGACGAATCCCCACGTTTCAGGTTGAGTTTGAATTGCACACTTTTGACATTATATCTATCTATAACAAATATATTCAAAAACACTTTGAGATAGACATTAAATTTGGTGTATCGTCTTTGTATCAATTTGTATATTTCTATCCAATTTTGAGCAAAATCGGTTCAGAAGGGGATTTTATCCGGCTATTCAAATAAGTGAACAAGACAAAAAAATTGGTGATATCTGGATGGAAAAAATTTAACAGACAGATTTAAAATCTGTAAAGACACCTATCAAATTTTGAGTTTAATCTAACAATGAGTTTAACATTTGTCTCTCAAAGCGTTCAGAAACACGTAAACAATGAGTAAAAAATTGAATGATTTAAGGAAATCAAATTTGGTACAGTTATCAACAAAGAAAGATCTCTATAACTTGGATATTTATTACAGCTTCTTTACAAAATGAGTGTCGATGAAAAGGACATAAATGGATATGTTTATTAAGATAGGCAAACAGATTAATCGAATTAATTATATTTAATAACTCTCTTGAACAATTACCTAACAAATTGAAATACCATAACTTATTTCTAGATTTTTTCATTCATGCAAATGGGACTTAATAATTCAATTCTGCCAGTCTTTTATTGCATCTGCGCACCCTGGTCTAATGGGTGTGCTATGCATGTGGTGCGTGGCGCTGCGATCACCGTCTACATCGTCGGATAGAAGTGGAGTGAACTAACAAGAAACAGAACGGTTTTTAACAAAAAAGCGCGTGCAGTAGTTTTGGTTCCGGAGATCGTTGTAAATGTTTTTTCGTGTTCCTGTTAGTTTTAAACTAAAAGTAAAGTCTGTTTTAAATACATTATTTTTGTAGAGCGGTGTATTTGATGATTGGGAATAATACACACCCACCACAACTGGTGACCCGGAACAAGGAATACGTGTCGACAACAAGTTGTAACAAACAGAAAGTAGCGGTAAGTGCTTTATTTATCTGTCGTTACTTTTTCCATTCATTCGAGATGTCAAAGCTGATGATTTGATACAAACCAAAACTAACGATTCTTCCGTTAAGGTTTCGGCCGTAGTGATTAAGACGCCATCTTTCTGGAGTGATAAACCTGAATTATGGTTCGCTCAGCTTGAATACCAATTTGCCAAGGGAAATATTTCGGTTGATTCTACTAAATTTCATTATGTTGTTTCTGCTTTAAATGGTGATCATTTAATTTGCGTTTCGGATCTTGTTTTGAACACACCTAAGCTGAATTCTTATGAACAGCTTTAAAGCTAGATTAATTGCTCAAAATGCTGACTCTCAATCTGTCAAATTAAAGAAACTACTTTCGGGTAAAGAATTGGGCGATAAAAAACCATCGAGGCTCCTTTGTGAAATGAAAAGTTTGGCTTCGGATGGCATTTCACCCGAGTTGTTAAAAGGTATTTGGATGCAAAGATTACCTCTCCAAATACAACAAATTTTATCCGTCAGTAGTGATAATTTGGAAACGTTATCTAAAATGGCAGATAGCATTTTTGAAATTTCAACACCTGATCTAGTGGCGTCTGTATTTAGTAAATCCCACCCAACTGACCTAGAAAAAAATTGAAAATCGCCTGGTAAATATTGAAAAGCGACTAGAAAAGCAAAACTAGAATTTAGACGTAGATCACTCTCGTGTGAAAACACAGGTATTCAAAATTCTAACAATCGTAAATATTGTTGGTGACATTTTAATTTTGGAGTTAAAGCTAAAAGATGCGAACCGCCATGCACGTTCAAAACGGAAAAATAGTTCAGCCTGCCGTTTCTGCGCTGGCGGATAAAAAGAGCCTTTTTAAGCGCTTGTTTGTGTACGATAAACTCATTGGTTGTGGATATTTGGTGGATACTGGTTCAGTTGTTAGCGTCCTACAATTTTTGGGTAGTAAAATTTCGCCTTCAAAATTTGTTTTGCATACAGCTAACCGAACTAAAATTTACACATTTGGTACTAAATTAATCACTTTGCAATTGGGATTAAAACGCAAATTTCAGTGTCCTTTCATTCTAGCAGCGGTTTCAAAACCAATACTGGGTGCTGACTTCTTTGAACACTACAATTTGTTAGTTAATATGAAGCGTAAAAGGTTGTTAAATGGTCCCAGTGCTGCTGTTGGTCTAGACAAACCTATTTCTGCGGATGAGTCCTTGTATGTTGCTATTGTTCAAGGAGATACATCTTATGCAAAGTTACTTCTTAAATTTAGTGATATTACAAAACTAAGTAAAACCAAGTTTTCATATCAAACACAACACAGAACACCATACTGAAACGCGTGGTCCTCCTGTCTTTTCTAAAGTTTGTAGACTAGCTCCTGACAAATTACAAGCAGCTAAACGTGAATTCCAGTACATGGTGTCTCAAAGTTGGTGCAGGCCATCTAAAAGTGCTTGGGCGAGCCCACTTCACATGGTGACCAAAAAAGATGACTGGAGGTCTTGCAGGGATTATAGGCGTTTGAATGCACAAACAGTACCTGATAAATTTCCAATACCTCATGTTCATGACTTTGTATATAATTTTTTTAATAAAAGAGTATTTTCAACTCTTGATCTAGTTAGAGCATATCATCAAATACCGGTCGTGGCTGCTGATGTGCCTAAGACAGAAGTGATAACCTCTTTTGGATTATTTGAATTTCTTTTCATGCCTTTTGGATTGTGCAATACTGCACTGACTTTTCAGCGGTTTATGTATGAAATTGTTGGAGACTTACACTATTGTTTTGTATATTTAGACGATGTTCTGATAGCTTCTGCCGATGAAAATGAACACCTAAAACATCTTGAGGAAATTTTTCGCAGGTTTCAGAGGTATGGCCTTGTAATTAATGCAAAAAAAATGGAATTTTGGCCAACCATCTGATAATTTCTAGGATACTTAATCTCCGAGAAAGGAATCCATCCCTTACCTGATTGAATCAAAATTATTAATGAATATCAACTTCCAAAAACAATCAAAGAGTTGCGTCGTTTTTTAGCCCTCTTAAATTTTTACCGTAGATTTCTTAAGAATGCGACCCAAGATCAGTCTCAGTTGTCCAATTATTTAAAAGGTGCGAAGAAGAATGATTCGAGTCTTATACATTGGACAGAGGAGGCGAAACTTGCTTTTGAACGTTGTAAACAAAGTCTTGCAATGTCAACTCTTCTTGTTTATCCGTTGCCAGAGGCACGGTTATCTCTGACGTGTGACGCTTCTGATCATGCTATAGGATCTCTTCTAAGCCAGGAGGAAAATGGAGAATGGAAAGCTCTTGCATTTTTTTTCACGCAAACTTACTCCGGCTGAACAGCGATATAGCGTGTATGATCGGGAATTGTTGGCAGTTTACACTTCAGTTCGCCATTTTTTTTACATGTTAGAAAGTCGTAATTTTACAATCTATACAGATCACAGACCTTTAATATACGCCTTCACTCAAAAACTTGAAAAATGTTCACCGCGTCCGATTCGGCACCTTGACTGGATTGGTCAATTTTCGACGAATAAACGGCACATTTAGGGTTCACTTAATGTGGTAGCTGATAGCTTGTCTCGCATTTCAGAGATCGAAATTCCCTCGCCGATTAATTATAAAAAATTGCGGAGGCTCAATTGTTAGATGACTATTTGAAACTGTTGAGAGCATGTACTAATTCTTTGGAATTTCAGATAGTTAGAGTTCCAGGTGTGCACACTGAATTTTATTGTGATGTTTCAACTGGAAGAAGCCGTCCTTTTCTACCCAAGCAGTTCCGGAGACAATTTTGAGACTCTCCACTATTTATCCTACCCGGGAGTAAAGGCTACATTAACTTTAGTCGGACAATGTTTCCTTTGGCCTGCTACTGAAAAGAAGTTGCTGAAGGAACTTTTTGTTGCATCCCTTGTCAACGAAGTAAGGTTCATCACCATACGGTATTGGAAAATACCCTATTCCACGTCCAAGATTCAGTCATGTGCATATTGATCTTGTGGGACCACTTCCATCCTCTAGAGATTATGTTTATGCTCTTACGTGTGTGGACAGGTTTTCACGTTGGTCTGAGACTATTCCTCTGAAGGATATTAAAGCTGAAACAGTTGCATTTGAATTTTATGCTAACTGGATAGCTCGTTTTGGGGTTCCCGAGAGGCTTACTACAGATCAAGGCAAACAATTTGAAAGCAGACTATTTCGTGAGTTAGCTCTGTTGTTGGCGTTTAAGTGATTCACACAACCCCCATACCATCCACAAACTAACAGTATAGTTGAGAGACTTCACCGACAATTAAAGTGCGCTATTCGGGCTCCTGCGACGGAAAGTTGGACTTTGGTCTTGCCTTCTATCCTATTAGGTGTTCGAGCATCTGTTAAAGAACCTCTAAATTGTTCCGTCGCAGAAATGGTGTATGGTTCTCCCATTACTCTGCCTGGAGAATTTTTTTAAGGCTGATTGAACTTTATCGTCTAATAATTTCCTTGCATCTTTGCAGAGGCGGATGTCATCTTTGCGACCAGTTCCTATGTCGCAACATGGCAAGCGTAAAGCTTTTGTGCATAAAGAACTAGATAACTGTTCCCATGTTTTCCTTCGACAGGATAGAATTACTAAGTCTCTGGTTCCTTCGCATAGTGGACCTCATCTTGTTATTTCCCGAACGTCGAAGCATTTCACCATTCAAGTCGGTTCTCGTCAGCAGACAGTTTTAGCATCGACCGACTCAAGCCTGCCTTTAAGATGGCGGAGATCCAGCTGAGTAGAGTTACCTTTGCCATTTGATCGTCTTCCAGACTGCGTGGGGGAGCCCTGTGGCGCTGCGATCAACGCTTACACCGTCGGATTGAAGAGGAGTGAACTAGCAAGAAACAGAACTGCTCTAACAAGAAAGCGCGTGCAGTAGTTTTGGTTCCGGAGATCACTGTAAATGTTTTTTCGTGTTCTTGTTCCGTCCTGTTCATTTTAAACTAAAGTAAAAACTGTTTTAAATAAATTATTTTTGTAGAGCGGTGTATTTGATGATTGGAAATAATACACACCCACTACATGGTGCACTATGAATTTCGAAAAGAGATTTGTCGTGATTTTTGTTATATTTAATTTTCTTTCCCGTAAATTCTCTTTCGAAAGAACCAACTGCCCGGGGCCATGTACTAAGTAAATCCAACCTTATCACTAGCAGATTTCGTGCTTTTATTCACAAAATTTTTGGATAAATAAACATGATTCTTTTTTTTATCTTTGAAATGATCATGATCTCCCAAAATATTTACTTATGCTTAAATATTGAACTTTTCCATCATTCTTACATTTGATTCTTCATTTCCTAATTCTAGTTTATCGAGCTCTAACAATTAATATACATCTTCATTTTTATGATGAAATAACATACTTCATATTTATATTACTATTTAACCCATTTTTTTTATCTCTGATTTAATAGATGGGAATACCGTAAATACTTTTAAGCCTGTAAAATGATCGGTGTTTATTAAAGTGAAGAAATTTTATTTTCAGGCGAAAACAATAGTTTATTGGATAGAAGATCATTCAGAGAAATATCTGACTTTAATAAAAATAGAATTGAACAATACCTTTCTCATAGAATTGAACAATACCTTTCTCATAGAATTGAACAATACTTTTATTATTGAAGATTATGTTTAATGGTTTATCTGTTGCTAAAAAATAATTCCAAATATATTACATTGAACATTAATTATCGATATGAAATTCCGCTTATCTTATAAAATTTCCAGACATTTATTTGTAGTAATGAAACAATATCCGATATTAACGTTTTTTTCTTATTGGTATAATAGCTATACAGGGTAAAGAGTTAATTGTCTTAAACTAGCCATTATATTCTGAGCATTTTCGAATTTTGTACTACTCTGAATCTGACAGAATAAGCATATTTTTGTTACACTTGCCAGTCCCTATACATGCCAACTCAAAAATGAAACTTGCTGGAAGGATAAAATTATCGTACATCAAACTGAGTGAAGTTTTAAAAGAAATCTTTTAAAAGAATATATTACTACATACTCTGTGCAAATTAATAAAAAATGCCACATAGATGAAGTGCAAAGCTTAATCATCAGACTTGTTAATCTGCGTCAAATGCAACATTTTATTCCTATCAGAAAATGATTAGATAAATTATGGCAAGTAAACTTTCGGTTATCAAGTTTTTAACTCAATCAGAGGGGAACTTAAAAGATACACACTGGAATGAATGCAGTAAACGAAGAGTAACAGAAGCATAATTTTATAGCATAAGGAAAAAGATGTGAAACTAGAAATTGATCAGTTCGTTAGAAGTATCATTTAGTCTTTCAAAATTTTCAAATGTGTTTATTTTTCCTTTGTCAAGATATTAATATATATGAACTAAGAGTGAGAAGGATTGAGAAAACCATTCATCGACACATTAAAAAATAGTGCTATAAAGAGCTACTGTAGGAATGACAAAGAGAAGGACATTTTTTTTTCTGTTATGCAACGACAGATGCAATCAAGACAAATACTACAAAAGAAATGAGCCAAATACATTACTACAAATTTTCGAAGTAAAGGAGCAAACAGGGTTGCCACTCAAATCTATAAAAAGCTTATTGTTTTCTTTATCTCTCTATATATGCAAAACAAGAGGAAATGTGAAAACAATGCATAATATGATATGGGTAACATTCCAAAAGTTTAAAAAATTGGAAAATATAAGTTTGCTATAATATCTTGCCTCCCGAACAGTAGGTGAATGTAAAAATTTAGATTCAATCGAAATACCGAAGAGCAATCATTGAAGGGTGAGGGGGGAAGGAAACCCACTCCCCACCCCATCTTTGTTCTGATGTTGATTATCCTATATCAAAACCAAAAGTACCGTTTAAAAATTAGTAAGGTTTACTAAAAAGCTGATGTGCCCAAAATATTCGCGTGCATATTATTAGTTGTATAAGATATAAAATTTGCTATAGCAAAACCTTTTTATTATTATTATTATTCACGGAAAATTTATCCCCAGTACACATTTTGGTAATATATGCCGTATTTGGTATATGATTACACTTCAATATATTTAACTTTTTCTGTTTAAGAGTTTCTTTCCACATTTAGACGAATAAGTTTGTTCTATTAGGTCCGTCATAATAGGATTTTTTATATACATTAACCCTTTGCACATCAATGTTGTCTCTGACTCACCATTAAAGGTTGTGCATCATTTTGATGCTTTATTTATTTATTTTAAAAATTTAACGATTATGTAGGCGTTTTTAACAGTTAAAGAGATTTAGATTAATCTTTCAAAGAAACTCAACTTAAAAGAATAATGTATATTTATTTTTCATAGCAATAAACAAATCTTTGTATTAGGTGAACAATTTTGCAGCTAATTATTTTTCGGAGTACGAAGGGTTAAAAGCATCTTCAATGCTTCAATCTACATGCTAAAATTGATTTTTATTTCATTAAAGATAAAATATTCCGTAGTTATTTCATTCAAAAATTATTCTTAATATTCTAAAAAGAATTGCGATTCTTTTCCGCAAAGAAATATTAAAGAGCGTTAATAAGTTTATTATTTACATCCGATCTCGAATCGCCATTACCCCGACAGAAAGCATACCAATGTTGAAATTGTTGTCTGAATAAAATAATATTAAATATATTTCCTATTACTTAAAAGGATTATTTACTGAATTTTTCTTGATTAACTTTCGCCCAAAAAATGCAAGTATAATTGTATGATTGCAAAAACAGTGTTATACTAAAATATTAATCAGTAACTCGTGAATTCATAAAATTTTACATTCTTCGTTTCCGCATGCGTACAGAAAAAAATGCAAGATAATTTCGCATCCAAAAATGTTAGTATTAAACTCGTTGCCTAATATTTTGATACCCGATTTTTTTTCTTCCGTAATATTTGATAATTTTGAATACAGAGGATTTATCTTATGAAATATGAGACTGCAAGAAATTTTGTCATTACAGTAGCAGATAAGTCAATATCCTGGCTTTGCCCCAATTAGATAGTTCGTCCTCCATATTTAAGTTGGGACTATTAATTAAATATTAGGACACCGAAAAGCCTTAACTTTTATTTTGCCGTTGATGAATATTTATATTCTTAAACTACAATAATTTGGATTGCTTGATTCAAAAATAGCAGGATCTTAAACAACTGAATGCAGCAGGAAAGTTGAAATGTGCGGATGCACCCTACATGCATCATTTTAGGGGATATATTGAAAACAAGTAATATAAAAACATTTTTTTGAATCACTTCCTACTTAGGCTAACAAAGAAACGTTTTATTTTAGTTACTGTTTTTTAACTATTACAATTGATTTACATATGTAAAAAAATATGACAGAGTCATTACAATAATAAACAGCAAAATAGAAAGCGAATTTCCATATCAATTTTCCATTCTCCTTTCTATACTTGGTATTCGAACTCGCAGACCAAGGGATGGGAATCCAACGCCATACCAACCAGACTACCCCGGCCTAACAATTGCAATTACTATAAATAATCGATCAACAAATTATAAAAGCATAGGATTTTCAACGCCAATTGTGGCAACTCAAAATGCGTGATTTTTCTACACAAGTTGGGGTATGCAGGTAGAAATTACTAATTTTCTACATACTGTATTATTTTAATTCGAAAGTACTTCAAAATGAATCGGAAAAATATATTCATTAACAATGTTGATTTTAAATGCATCAAGTATTATGAAAATAAACAGAATCCTTTAAAATACTCGGCCGAAAACATGTTAAGCCGAACCTCATTGGTGTTGGGGAAAAAAAAGAATTCGTTAATTTGGAGGCGGGGAAATGAAGATTTTGGACCAGAAAGTTAGTTTTTAATTAATTAATAAAGAATTAATATTTCAAAAAATGTATTATTATCAAATGTCATCCACTACAAGGTTTAAAAAATTTACTTGCACGTGATTGGATGGATAAAGGGAAAACTTTTGACGATTTGCGATTGAATTTTCTATAAATATGTATTAATTTTTCCGTATAGGATATTTTTCTTATATTGCTGGGGGGAAAATCCTAACATATTGAGTATTAATAAATCTGAAATAGTCAAAATTTTTCCAGTTTGGTAACAAACTTGTAAAAAAGATTAAAATGAAATATGCTATGCATATTTCAGAATCATGACATTTCTTAATTTCTTGAACGGTCAAGCATCGCGTGCTCGATTGATTAAACTATATTTTAATTATTTCATTGTATGAGTCACTTTAGTATTGCAAAAGATCCCAAACAATTTGTCCCGCAATGATTGTTTAAAAAAATATCACATTTCCTGTTTATTTCATTTCACATAATCACGCGCTCAAAATGACATTTTTCTAGGTTTTATTTCCTGTAGTTATTAACATTTTTTTTAAAAAAATCAGAGCTTTTGTAAATGTAATGGCAACGCGTTATTAGAAACTGAGTTCTTGAGATGCTCGTGCAGATTAAAAAAAAAGGTTATTTTACGCATACGGATTTTTGTTAATGCCAAAAACCTCATCCAAAAAAACATGTCCTCACATGATAATAAAATACGTAAAATGCGATTAAACTCATAAAATTTCATTGTTTTCCACAGAATCAAATATTGTCCTTCATACTCACCTTATGAATGGAACATTTTAAATATTAAAGGTAAAAAAACACCCAGTATATACTTACCTTCAAAAAGAGGGGGGACGAGCATCAACTAAATATCACAATTAATACAAAGAATTTTTAAGAATCGCATTCCAAAATATACACATGCAAACATGAATTCTTAATGCAGTTATCGAACTGCACAAGTGTAAGCATAAAGAAATTCTCCTTCTTAACAGTGACACGGCCCTACTTGGGTCGCTCCGCCGTTCTTCTCGTGTCGTTGGGGTGGATTCGTTCGGCGCGACATTCCTCGGGGAGAGACGCACCGATCCCGCATTGTTGGTCAAGCAAGGAATTCTGTTCCTGCAACGCGGTTTGCCGAGTGGGAAGGGGTTGAAAATTTGATATTGTACAGAAGGTGTAAATTTGTACGATATTTATTTTTATAACAACCCATTCCTTACATTGCATTACATAGCAGCTTACTTTAGTGATTGGTATGCATGCAAAAATATAGAATACCCATCAGCGGCAAGACGTAAAAGCCATGCAGGTTTCCAAAACGGATTAAAAGTTCTTTTTAATAGCATGGCGCTTGTCACTAGTTTTTGGTGCAAATCCTTTCCTTAGGTATACTATTAGCACTGCTGTGGGGGGGGGCTTTATTTTATTTGCTTCCAAGGAATTTAAAATTTATTAGAGCAGTCAATACTCTGGAATTCTTAAAAACCTTTTTTTAGTGTTTTACCATTTCTTCGGATCTGTCGTAAAAGCCCGCTACATCACGAACGGTAGTCACGCCACTGATGGGTCTATGTTTATAGATGAGAAAAAAATCCTCAACAGAGGAAAGATAAAGTCCTATTGTAATGACGAAAGTATCGGATTCTGAACCGAACTCGCTGCATTTTTTTAAATTGTTCCACACATTCACTCCACCACATTCTCTCGTATAAAGGATTCAATTATGACATAGTGGAACGCATTAAAAATGGGCATTATTTGTGTCATCAATCAGCTCCTCGAAATTCTCAGGTTTCCATTAATATCATATAGCTTCAAAATAACACAAATTGATAAATTTGTTTAAAAAAAACAGTTCAACCGATAAAGGAAATAACATCCAGTACTCATTTCTTCCATTTGCCTTCACCAATCGCTAACATGTTTGAGCAAAATGGCGTCATTACACATTTAAATTTATTCAGATAAAACAGCTCCACCATGTAACGAATGTTTTGAAATAATCCAAAATAAGACAATAACAAAATCTCTCATTCTGTTAATAGTTCTAGCTTTATTTGCGCAATTTAAGAAAAAATTACCTCGTAAATAAATAAGGAAGATGATAAGCACGTGACAACAAATAATGACACCATTTAAGTGCACAGATAAATCCCAATTATGAAATTTATGATATATCATATTTACAATGCCTATCGTGTTTTTCTATCGACGTTTTCCATGTAAACATTACGATCTTAAATCGGGTAGTTAAAAAAAGAACATTGAACAGACATCGTTTTTGTTCTAACGTTTTCAATCAAACATTTAAATCGAATTTGTTCTTCAAAACAACGAAAAATTCATCTCATTACAGGAATTCGAAAATAATTTTATAACACTTAATATGTGTAGATACAAATACATTTTAATTAACTTCTGAAAATTAATAGATTTTTTTCCTTTTTATATAAATTTTTTCTTTGCGCTGATAAAAACCGAATCATGAAAACACTCGCAAGAACCAATTGAATGATCTAGAAATGAAGTGAAGTGAAATTATGGTTTTAATTTGATTTCAGAAATACAGTAATAATTCGACGACTTTTGTGCCTCAATGCAAAAAATATGCAGCTCTAGTTAGTTGAATGGGCAACTTTTAAAGACTGAATAAGTTCTTTGATTTCAATTTGAGTCGTAATTTTCGTAAAAGAAAATTAAATTTTTGCTAATACTTACTGCTTTTAGTTATTGTTCTTCGAAAATATCAAAATCTAGGCTATCAATTTTTCAGTGCTATTCAAATAATCAAAAATGTTTCAGAATCTAATGTCTTTATGTATTGATGGAATCATGCTTTTACAGCCTTGATCTGTAAAAACTAATATGAATATGGAAGGAAACACAAAACATAATTTCGTAATTTCTTGCAAATACGAAAGAAGTATTTTTTAATAGAACAGGAGTGCCGAATGATGGCGAATTGTGTGCAGATGGTTTTGTTCGCCGACTCAGGTCCTTTAATTTTCGTTCCAAACGGTGCAAGGCAAATGCCTTCGTTAAGGTAATTAGGGAGTTTTTTGGGAGCAAAACGAAAATGATTTAAGAGGCAGCTTAATTGAGTTTGAACTGAGAATTTAAATAAGAAAAAGGACAGATTGTTCGAAGGACAGAAAAGGACAGATAGCCATGGGATTTTGAATTGAAATAGATGAGATAAACTCGCTGTGATTCAAGTTTCTTAAAATAATTAGAGATAGCATGAACCAACATTGTTAAGAATACGAGCTTCGCTACATAGTATAAATAAATTCGTACGTTCTATATACCAGTTGTGTATATTTTTGTAGATCAAAACTTGAAGTCAAAGTGTTACAAGTGTCTACAAGAAAATTTTCTCAGACGAATTTATGATTTACTGCCTGATAATTCCTTCAGCTCATACGACTTAAGGAAAAAAAGGAAAAACCACTGTTCTGTGTGTATCAAGATTTCCTTAAGGATAATTTTCATAGATCGCAGATAACAAATAATTCGAAGGATCTGGATATCTTAGAAACTGAAACGCATGGAGACGGCGTTCAAGTCTTGCTCAAATTATAATATTTTATTTATTTCTGTGACCCAAAAAGGCAATTTATTCAAGAAGGCAATGACTACAATGATTTTTAATTTGAAATCGTAACTTTTCACTTTTAATCAGGGCATTAAATGAATCGAGTAATTGTATTTCATTAAAACAAAAGAAATGACCAATTACCTATCTTGAGCAGAGAGTGTGAAATTTTTACTTTTCTGTATCATACGAAACTCATTGTTACGTTAACTTAAAATGTATGAATGGTAAAGTAGAAATTGACTTCTATCATTATTTCATGGAATATTTGTTGCAAATGCTTTCTAACTTAGTTTACTTGAACATCACAAAAAATGATAGCACCGGAACTTCAAAATAATTTAGAATTCTTTGCTTTTTTTCGAAAATCTGAAATGATTGCAGGATTTTTAAAACTTGAAATTTTCTTTCTATATGCACCAATTTAAAATAATATAAACACCGAAAGCATTGCAAAAATGAAATAGAAACCATGAATCTTGAGCTCAAAAGCGTTATCCTATTAAATATCACAGCCTAGTCTCCAATTCGGTGAAGTTTATTAAAGAATGAACTGTCTTCAAGTATCTTGACATTGAAATATATTTTCAAGTAATTTACTTTTCGTAATACGAAAGAAATTTTATACAACAAAGTATTATTAACTATTTTTCCTTCCAGCTTTCTGTGAACTTCCAACTGTCAAAGTTCCAGCAAAATCATCAATCTGATCAGCTGATTAAAAATGGCAGCACCCGAAAATATATGCGAACTGTTGAAAGCACAGAACAATTGAACTTTCTCCGCGCTGGGGCAACATTGTGACTTAGATGCCCAACAGAGCATGAAATATTCCAAAGTAATGCAGATATACAGGGAGCAAAGTTAATAATGAAGAGGTTATTAATGGTTACAGCGAGAAGAGATACCAACAGCATTTGATACAATGTAAGGCCGAGTAATTTTAAAGATATGAATTTTTTAATTTTTATAACCAGTGTGAAATTCATGTCTTAGATTATTTATTAAATATTCTTTAATATTTTTTTTAAATTTTGAAAAATATTCTTTAATAAATTTGTACAAAGCAAAGTTAAAGACTTTTTACTCAGTACAGAGTATGCATTAAAATCAAATATCGTTCAAATTTTCTTTGATAAAAAAATTAAACTTAAATTTAATGGATTTTTTAGTGAAATCATTAAAAGGTTGGTGAATATTCAATATGAGGACCAATTTTACAC
The DNA here is from genome assembly GCA_026289955.1 of Argiope argentata. Lineage (NCBI taxonomy): Eukaryota > Metazoa > Arthropoda > Arachnida > Araneae > Araneidae > Argiope > Argiope argentata. Next base: position 197,013 of record JAOUZG010052440.1, on the reverse strand, counting down.
ATTGAAACAAAATAAGTGAATTTTTTACAGTGAAATCATTAAAGGGGGTGATGAATATTCAATATGAGGACCAATTTTACACATTGAAACAAAATAAGTCATTTTATGTTAAACCGTTTGTATTCTCACTATTAACTGCGACACCTTTTCCTCCAATCAGATCTTATTAATTAATATCTTTACCTAATGACAATACTATTTACAGTGCCTGAAAAATTAGAATTTTCTTAGGAAAGCACCACAGAGAAATCACGCTACCTTTTTTTCCATCGTTTAACTACAAGTTCGTATAAATGAAGATAGTTATTTTAATCAATTTTTTTCAATTCTGTTATGCTAATCTATCTTTTTCTGCAATGCTAAAGATAAATTGACTAGAACCTCAAAAAGTAGCCCCCTATCAATAAATGCTTAGAAAATTTTCACGGATATATTTTATAAAATTCACGTGCACCCTTAAAATATTTATCGGACTTAAATTTTTTATAAGCTTTTTAATGTTGATCCTAGATGTTAAATATTTTTGATTTTCTTGATTCCTTCTCGAGTTTGAGTATCCCGAACTCAAACATTAAAAAATCAACGCACAACTTTCGTCCATATATGGCATGATCAATAAAGTAGAATTTCATGCCATATGAAAAGTTTACAATTCTGCTCATCAAATAAGAATTTCACTAATCCTCAAAGTTTAGGTTTTAACAAGAAAATTAAGATATTCTACAAAGGTTTCATTAAACGCTTTTGCAAAAGTTCTGTAGAAGAAGAAACCTTATTAAAATATTGAAAATTGCTCGATTTGGTAAATGCGAGTTATTTTGAAAAAAGAATTTAATTTGAATCTGGTTTATGCACATCTTCGAATCAGAAATTTTTAGACTTCAAAATGTATGCACAATCTTACTCTAGAAATAAGAAACTTCAAAATATTTTTCTAATCTACATTTAAGCAAAATTTAAAACTGATGAAATAACAGAATTTAAAAAAATGCTAATAAGACATATCCAAAATTGAAATTAAATGAAATCTAATCTTATGTATGAAACTCTTGAAAAAGAAATCATCGAGTCAAGCTTTTAGAAATTCTGTTTTGAATAATTTTTAAGTAACATTTTAATTCTAAGCTGGGAGTAAGAGTTTTTCTAAGTTGGGAGTAGAAAAAAATAACTTTGTAAATGTAATGCTTGCATAAATTTATGCACTCAAAATATCAAGCATCAAACGGAAACTATTTCAATGCTTTTAAGATTAAGCTAATAAAGGGAAGGGTTTTTTCCCTAATGAGCAGTAGCAAATTTTTAAACATTTCCTCACACTTGCCAATATAGAATATTATCATTTTAAACAAAATATTTTGCTCTCCACCAGGAAAATGTTCAACATTTCTAAGGCTAAAACAAAATTTCATTTTTAAATTTTATCACAATTTGATTTTAAATGTGTTTCTATTTAGGGACAGATTTCGATCTTCTTTTGCAAGACTATAGAATCGAGAAGATTAATAAAGAACTGCTCTTTCTCCCTTTCTTTTCCTCAGCCAGCATTATTTGAAGTTAAGTTTTGATTTAAATTTTTATTTGATGTAAATAAATATTTTAGTTATTTCTTACCCAGCGATGCTTTCTGATTTAGAGATGCTACTCATCTCTATACACATGTTTTATAATGTTGACTCATAAAACTGAAGTGAAACGATTTATTTTTCTTGTAGCTTTATCGTTTTGTTATTATTTTCTGATAGAAAAAATATGAGTTTAATATTTCCTTTTTATTTATGTATCACTGCTTTTATGAAAGCAAAAATGCAATCATTACATCTCATTATAAACAGAATAATCTAACTAAAGATTACAAAAGACTACAATTATTAAGTGAGAAATCTTTTTAAATATCTCTATTAATTCTGAACGACTTATTTATTTAACTACTTAAAGTAATTGATCATAAACATTCGAATTACAATGAAATAATTTTTCGTTTTTAATCCTGAGAACAAGTTAAATGGCGAAAAGTGCTGCTGGATGCATTTGGTCTAATGAGTATATTTTCACATGTTAAGGCAAACACCTGCTAGTTAAATAGTCTGAAAAAAGGCGCATTTTTCGCCAGCGTAGAAGATTATTTTTCCACATTTTTTTTTCTTTTAAAGAATGGTTCTGAATTATAGAAACTCATATTTCTAATTCAAGCGTTCTACAGTCCATCCAAAAATATATAGAAGATATTTTCAATATAACACGTTTTGCAGATAATTAAAGTGTAAAGTTTCAGAACAACTATACCACGTCAGACGATATAAACTGAGTAAAAAAATGCCAAATCGAACATATAATTTTATCACGTCTAACTATTCTTTTATGGGCTGTCAGAACAAACACGTAGGTGTTCTTCCTAGTTTTTTTTTCTGTATTTATTGTGTAGAACTTTATGTATAAATTTTGTTCAAAATTTTGAATATTTATTATTCAAAGACTTGATCACATATCAAAACTATAAGATGCATTATTTTTCCTAAAATCTATTGTTATTTTAAGGCTAGAAAACGAGAGAAATTTATAGATTTAAACACTTTTCCAACGAGAAGGATAAAAATATTGTCAGTTATTAAAAAGCGGTCCTTAGCCATAATTCTTCTAATTGCACTAACGAGTACAAAATAATTAAATAATTATTCTGAAAATATTAGGTTAACTCTTTGCCAAAGTTGTAAAAAAATCAATGCTAAAATATTATATTTTAATTTAAATTTCCTCAAGATCATCTGCTTAAGTAATAAAAATATTTTTAAAGGAGATCACAAGAATATTATATATTTCGATGTTTCAAATTCCTTTAAGAATTTCTGATAGCTTTAAAGCATGTCGTAAGTAGCCTTGAAATTTCCTTGAAACTTGCTCAAAATTGAATATAATTCACATTTTTGAAAAGAAATAACATTCAACTCGTGCCATTTCAATAATTATTGTTTAGTAGACCAGATCTAAAACATTTCAGTAACCGCTTTTCAACAAACTACTTTTGAAATTTACCACATTTCAGCATCGGATAACATGCTTAGAGAAACTATTCATTGATTCTTTATTCTTCGAAACGCAATACATAATAAAAATTTCAGCTAGAAAAGATTGAGAAACGTGCTAAAGTTGAAATAAAATACCTTCTATTGAATGTAATGCTGCCTAAATAAAAAATAAAAATTTAATCATCTGCAAATGAATCATTGAATTATTCCACAGTTCGTTTCCTTATGTCAATAGTTAATATTTAAAAAATAATTGAATGTTTATAAAATAAATCGCTCTTGTAATATTTAATATAATTTTGAACCATTTTGATATTGAAGAGTCAGAAAAGTTGGCATCAAAAATAATACATTCATACATTAATATACTACAAATCATTTAGGCAAAGAATCATAACCCAAGAAACAAATATTGCATGAGCCTAATTTTGAAGTTTTAACATGAAAACACTCATTTTCTTTGGCTTATTCAATCACCCATTATATCATTCAAAAGACAGATGCAATCATAACCGATCACCTCATTTTGCGTTCTACTATCTGAATTCAGGAATATTTAAATAAGCAAATTTAAAAATGCGGTGTAGTTATCAATTAACCAAATTAAATCTATTTCAATAATTTGATGAAATGGGAACATCGACTAGTTCTTTGAAACGAAGGAATATCGAATCGATAATTCAGAGCAATAAGCAATTATAACGAATGCATTCTTCTCCCTTTTTTTGATGACTGCGCATGCACATTAATCTTTACTTTAAAGTCGTTTAAAAATTCATCAGCAAAATTTACTTCCTAAAAGAAGTCTTTCACGATGCACTTATCAGACTTCAGTTAATTGATTTATAAAACATGAAGCATTCACAAAGTCTAGAGAAGTATAACCATTCTGTTTCTAATGGTTTAATAAAAACTTATACCGAATCTGGTTCATATAAAAATTTGTCAATGCAAGATTTCAAATTAAGTTTTGATAATTTTCAATTTAATGAACTCGACCAATTACGCAGTGAATTTGTTTTAATGAATAATAATCAAAGAACTTAAGAGAATTCGCCTTGTTGATAAATGCTGTTCATTATTCATGTTTTCACACGACGTTGATGGCCTGATAAAATAATTTAATTATAAAGAATATAAAAAATGTTTCGCTATCAAAAATTATTCTTTTATCCTTCATAATGTTACAATAATTCCAGAGATTTTTCTTTCGTCGATAGCTCATTACAAAGTGCAAGTGTGCGTAGTAAACAGAAATTTAAAATTTGAACACTTTCAAGAACAGATACAAGCAACTGTCCCTTTAGTTTTTTTAAAAATAAAAATACAAAAATTGCATTTTTAATTTAGAATTAAGTCAGGGTGCTCAAATAGCTAGTCTTTAGAAGGAAATCTACACATTCCATTTATAAAAAAAATTACTTTAAAAAATGCTAAAATCAGTGTTACAAATACAGACTTTGTATTCAAAAAATAATAAAATGATAGATTACTTATTAATTCAATCATTTTCCTTAGAAGTTCAATTATAATGACACTTTTTTCGTTACTTTGAAAAACCTCTTAGAAGAGACACGAAGTTTCTAAATGCATTAAAATAAAGGTATAAATTCAGGTATAAAAGTATAAATTCAGATTTAACCTTTGTTGTTACTCTTTCTTAAATATACGTTTGAAAGTTAAGCTTAAAAATTGTTGTAAATTATAACTCCAGAATTTTTTCCCAATGAAAAAAACTGACTGCCATCACACAGAGATCAAGAATCAAGCAACGTATTTTAAACTTTCACTCTTAAGTATTGTGAAAGTGCCAAAGAATTAAAGGAAGCTTCAAGTCATTACTAATTTTAAAAGAATGTATAATTCAAATGACATTTATCAATGTAATTTGAATTACATATTTAAACAAATTATAGAGACTTTATTACAATGATTAACAACTAATTTAAAAGTTATGAATTTTTAACTAAGGCAAGTAAAATAAACTTTTTTTTCTTGTAGTAATTTTTTTTAATTTTATAAACATTAAAAATTTATATTATATATCTTAGGATATTTTGAAAATTTTTTAAAGCAGTCAATTTTTTTTATGAGTTCAATTCTTAAACCTCTGTATACACAACAATTCTTAATATAGTATTCAAGAACAGCAAAATTAATAAACAGCATATCACAATATTCCATAGTAAAATGCATATAATTTAAAGATTTTCTGTATTTTTTTTCTGCATTTTTTCGTTGTTTTTTTTTTCCCCTTCTTTCATTTTTTTAAATTTTTTTTTTTCATTTTTCTTTTTCTTTTTCTCTTTTTTCCTTTTCTTATTTTTTTCTCATTTTTTACTTATTTCTTATTTACTATTTTCCATTTAACAAACAAAATATTAATGCGAAATTTTACAATATGAAAACTCTTCATTCAGCAATATATTTAACAAAAAATATAGCAAATTGCATACAAAAACAATATTTTTTTCAATTTTAAAGACAAAACTTAAGTTATACGTCAAACATTTCTAAAACATTTTAAAACTTATATATAATTCTGGCAACATTTTGGTTGACAGAACTATATCTAAGGTTTTAATTTGATATACTCGCATTTTCATAATTGCTTGCGAGTGTACCTTTTACAATTTCATGGAATATATTTTTAACAAAATTCAAATTAAAAAGGCATTCAATTAATTACATTTTACAGAAATATTTCTTGAAAGAAAGCCTCGACATTTTTTATTTTTCAATGAGCCCGGAGCTTGCCCAGAAACTAAATCTGGAGTAATTTTTTCCCGGGCAGCTCAGTACATGTAATGATGATCAAAGCAATCAGATTCGTATTTTACACAAATGTATTTTCATTTTCAATATAAAAATGCAATTATAAACTGAGACTCCAAAATAAACCCGTAATTAAACCATTTTTTTTGCACATTTATTGTAAAAGTGCTTATTATTCATTTTTTTAAATTAAAACGTGTCATTTTTTAAAGTTTATATTATTTTATGAGAATTTCACAGAAATTTTAGTATTTTTATCGTTTAAAAGCAAAAAAAAAAATCAACATCATTTCAAAACTCGCGCAAAAACTTTAAGAGTTATCCTATTCCGAGTTATTCTACAAGTATTAAAAACATTTTTTGCACCAATGTATAATACTTTTTCAAATAAACAATGTTCAATAAACAATAATAAAATTTTAAGTTTCCTTACTGGGGGGTTTCCCCTTTCTTGAGAAATAGTTTTATATTTTCTTCTATGTAATTAATAATTTATAACTCTTACACTCAATATTCTCTAATTTACTCAGCAGAAAATACCATTTTGGAAAACTGCACCACCAAAGAAGCGTTTTACAATAAGTACAAGACATTAAACTTTCGCTATTCAAATAGTACGTGTTAAACAGTTCTATTTCTTCTAATGACATTTCAGACTTCAATGTCGGTCAATAAGTCCAGAACAAATGACGAAAATTTATGTGTTTAAGGAGCCGCTAATTATATGGAATGAAGAGAACTAGGAAAATAAGTCGATGAAAGTTCGCTCCTATTTGTGGCCAGGCGACTTTAGAGGTGATTGATAAATAATCGTTTGAAGCCATTTTCAAAGGTCGAAGCAGGCGAGTAGCAAAAGTTGTTTGTTAATAGTGGCAACTAAAACCTTTTTTCTTCTTTTTTTAGCATCAGGAGTGTTGCAGCAGGTCTTTCCATCTGTTGATCGTAAAGTTAGAATTGCATGAACAATCATTCTATTGGTCATGTTACAACAACCCCCATCAAATCATTCATTAAAATGACGGGCAAAGGTCACTGATTAACAGATGAAGTGCATCAGAAACAGTCTAATACAGTCGCAATTATTTTATGTCCAACGAAATTTCAAATTGACGACACGATGGACTAAGTTTGATTACTTCCGGTGACTTGCTAGAAATGTCCTTTGTATAATTCGCAAGATCGGTTAAAATCATGGCGTATCAGGCACATCAAAGTCAGATAATGGCTTGAAGAGATAATTTGCTTCAGTTCGGCGCATAGATTTTACCGATCAATGAATGGCAAAGATTTCTGATCCAGTCCTTTCATAATGTTGAAAGCTATTTGAACGCAGTAAATGTCTGTGGTATAGTTACAATTCTCCACACCAAATTCCAAAAAGTTTTTCTTGGTGGAATACTTGGAAGACTCTCCAAGTAGACCCTTTTGGTTTCGGATGGAAAGGAGAAATTGTATATGAAACTGGGTGCAATTCTGAGTCCATGTTTGTCGATTGATTTATCCAACACCTGCTCAGCTACCTACACAGTTGCTGAGGCTTCAGCTTTAGGGGAATCGCATATACATAAAGAAAATTTTCTAAGTTTTTGTTGTGTTCTGTAAATTCTCTGTACAGCTTTCAGAATGAGGCTTGTTAATGCAACATTTTGAGTTCATCCTGTTTTTTTTTCTTCTTTTTGCTTGAACACAAACTACCCGTTTAAAGGATTTTCGATCGCAATACTCTTTTTACTACAACGTTCGAAGTAAATACGCACGCAATCCCGTCCAGATTCTTGCACGCTGATTGTGTCGATCTGGTTCTTGAACAGCAAATCTCGATGTAAAGTTTCCATAACAGCTTTCAACTGAGGGTACGCACACAATAGTTTCTTTGCAGTCCTTGAGCTGTAGTTAATGGAAATTTCAAACAATTACAACATCAGCGATACTTGGAAAGTATTTTTTTTCAAGGCACACATATTATCTCCTTTACATTTTTCATGGCATTTTCAAGTAAATAACTTCTGGTGCTGCAGCTCTCAAAAAATGGTATTTATATTTCAAATCTATCATTTTATAACTTTGGAAGACAACTTTCTATCAAATACCGGTGTGCATATAAATTAAACTCTTAAGAAAAGATTTAAAAATTTACAAAAATATTCTTAATCA
>JAOUZG010052440.1:75852-108733 GCA_026289955.1 Argiope argentata | reverse complement strand
CCAATCAATAATATCAAATATTTCTTTATTAGGCGATCGTGCCTGTAAGCGAATATAATTTTAAAACCATAAGACTGCCTAAACTTAAAATTGAAAAATATTATGGAGATCCCTGTTACTGGTTAGAATTTCGGGATCGATTTCAAAATTCTATTGATAATAATAAATTTCTGTCAAAAATAGATAAATTTTCATATTTAAAAGAGCTGTTAGGAGGTGCGGCCGCGATTACGGTTAAGACAGGAATTGTGATAAAGCTTTAAAATTATTGAAATTAAGATTTGGAAGAGAAGAGCTGCTTATTAACGCCCACATGTCAAAATTACTAAATCTTATACCAGTTGTACCAGATTCAAGTAATATTTATGGTCTAAGAAAGTTATATGATACCGTAGAGATAAACCTAACAAATTTAGAATTATAAAAGTTACTTCAGAGATGTACAGACATTTACTCTATCTCATTTTAATTGATTCCTGAAAATATTGTCCGTGAATTTAATGGAAAAAGAGTTGATACTTCAGAGAACTTCGAATTTAATGTAACAGAATAACTAATTTTTTTAGAATTGAAATTGGATGTAGAGAATCCACTGCGTTTATGCGTACCTCAAAAGGCGATAAACGCAAAGAAAATTACATCCCGAAAATGAAGTCGAATTCTTTCAACAACTTCAGTCGAAATACAGCCAGCTGAAATGATTAATTGCAATGTTCAAGGTCAAGCGCAAGACCGCGCGAAACTCGGTATTTTAAAACAAGATGGCAGATGTTTTTTATGCTTGAAGCCAAAACATCGAGTTAATGAATGCAACCAGAGAGGATATTTGACAAGCGAGGAAAGGCATAAATCCGTCTGCTCTCTGCAATTTCACATTACGATAAAAATAAAACAAACTTTTCTCGCGGTAATGTATTTTTTCAAACATGTGCAGCCCTCGTACGCCATAATGAAACAAACGAATTTGAAACAGCAGGACTAATGTTAGATAATGAAAGTATGAGAACATTTATAACACGTGAAGTTTTAGAAAAATTATAGTTAAAGGCAATGAGAAAAGAATCTTTATAGGTATACGCTTTTAGTGCTAAACAAAAAAGGGAACATTTATACAATGTAGTGGTAATAGGATTTAAAAAAAACCCGTGAAAATCCCTCTTTATATATTGAAGTAGATGCTTTGGTTACAAAAAACATTTCATCCACTACTTATCCTGCAACTAACTATAATATTTCTTAAACGTACAATAAATTATTGGGCTTACTACTACCTGATGACATTGATAATAGAGGCAAAAATATCTCAATATTAATTGGAGTAGATTATTATTACGAAATCATTTCTGGCAGAATAAAAAGATTAAACAACAAACTGGTTGCGACTGAGACAATTTTTGGATAATGGACACGCAGGTTTATCAAGTAATTTAATGACCATGATTGTATTAGATGAAAAAGATGTTTCGAACCAACTTAAAATTTTTTTGGGTACTTGAGAAATTAGAGGTAGAAGGGGTTAATAACGATTTTTAAAAAATATATATTTATATACTATGGATAAAGAAATTATAAAACAATTTGAAGAAAATATTGTTTATCAAAATAAAAGATATACCGTAAAGTTTCCTTGGAAGACAAATATGAAGGAACATTTAGCTAATAACTATGAAGTGGCTAAAAGGAGTTTTTGGCACTTAAACTAGTTAAACTTACACTGGCATCAATCTCAGTCCAAATCTTTCAGATTTTAAAAGGTTTTAGAGAACAAGCTCTTGCCATAACTGCCAATACAAAGGCATTTCTTCACATACAAGTTGCTGGGAAAGATCAGAATTATACTAGCTTCTTCTGGACGAAAGATCCGGAAAAGGAAGAATAGAGAATTTTCAAGATCACTCAAGTTCTCTTCTGTGTCAAATCAAGCCCCTTCCTCCTTGCAGCGACAATCCAACACCATCTGAAGAAATATGTAGGACAATTTTCTAATACCTGTCAAATGCTAGAAAAATCACTTTATGTCGACGATTTTATGAGTAGCCAAAGAGACTAAGATTCAGTTTTTAAAATAAGCTTAGATTGTTTCAACATCTTTAAAGAAGCGAGAATGGAATTAAGGAAATAGAAAACGAACGCAGTTGAACTTCGAGATAAATGAAAAGAGACGGGTTTAGAAATAGATGAAATAAAATATTCAATTAATGATAACTATACTTTAACTTCTTGTAAAGTTCTAGGATTAGCCAGGAATTCCAATTTAGATGCATTCCATTTTGGTACTCGAAGCTTAGAGAAATTCTTGTCTAAAGAGGTAAATTCCAAACTATATATTTTAGAAGTAGCTGGACGCATTTTTGATCCAGTGGGGGTTTTAGGGCCTTTCACCATCAAGATAAAATGCTTAATATAGGACATTTGGTCCTAGGAATTAAATTGAAATGATCCGCTTCCGAAAACACTGACCACTAAAATAAATGAATGGTGCGAAGAAATAAAAAATTTGCATCTCATTAAATTTCCTAAATATTTTTTGCCGAAACAAAAACCAATGAAATAGCTCACGCTCAACTACATTGTTTTTCCGACGCCTCTAAGAGAGCATAGGGAACTGTAGTGTACATTGGAGTCTTAGTGACAAACGGGAAAAATCGAGTCAAATTTGGTCGCTTTAAAAAGTAGAGTAACCCCTGTAAAAATGCTTTCGATCCCAAGATTAGATTGAATGGGTGCTCTTTTAGCAGCAAGGCTTGACTGTAAAATAGTTAAGTGCATTAATTTTCCTGTTACACGATTCTTCTGGAGAGATTCTTCAGTTGTTTATTATTGGATGAACTGTGACCCTGAAATATTTAAAGTGTTCTTAAAAAACAGAACTAAAGAAATCCAAAGTCTAACCAATCCCTCAAAATGGAATCTCACTCCTTGAACTGATAATCCGGCCGATCTAATATCTAGAGGGTTAACGGTCTATAAATTGACAAACTCTAACTGCTGGTGGCGCGGACCAAATTGATTGTTTACAAAAAAGGAATGTAAATGGCCTGAATTAGGTAAAACAAATAATGAGATAAATATCAAGGAAGACGCGGATAATTTAGAATTGAAAAGGAACGTCCTAATAAATTCAAAAATGGTAAAATTAAATCCCTTGTTGGATGATTTGATTAAATGATATTCTTCTTTCAGAAAACTAATTAGATTAATTGCATGGCGTATAAAATTCTTGCATAATTATAAATCAGTTCTGCAAAACAGAAAGAAAGATCATTTAAATGTAACAAAATTAAAAAAAAAATTGCTATAAAAGCTTTAATAAAAATTATACAAACGATTTGAGTTTGAACTTGAAATTAACTGTCTAAATAATAATAAATTTCTTCCAAAGAATAATCCGCTTCTGAATTTAAATGCGTTCTTAGATAATAAGCTTTTATGAGTAGGTGAAAGATTAAAATTTCCTAATCTTCCATATTCACAAAAATTTCCTCTACTCTTGTTTAAGAAACACCATTTCGCAAATGTTCTTATAGAATACTTTCATGAAAAAGGACTCCACTCCGGCGCACAAATTACTCTTTATTTATTTAGACATCATACTGGATACCAGTGGTATAGCGAAAGTTAAAAGTGTATGTAAACGATGATTAACCTGTTTTAGAGTAAAAAATAAAACTATTCAACAGATAATGAGTGATTTCCAAAAGATCGGGTCATTCCATCCAGACCCTTTGATAAGGTGGGCATTGGTTTTGCTGGTCCAATCATAACGAAAATAAATTTGAAAAGTGCAAGAGTAACCATCAAATCTTACATTGCCATATTTACATATATGTTTCAGCACTAGGCTACTCTTCTAGAAGTAGTATCTGATTTAACAACTGAAGCCTTTTAGGCATGCCTTAAAAGATTAATCGCAAGACGATCGACACTTTCTAAATTCTAGAATGACAATGCAAGTGATTTTGAAAAAAAGATATGCTTTTTTAAACCCCCTATTTAAATTACGCAAATCCAATTCGATTCAAGTTTCAGTGCTGAGGAAGGCATCAACTGGAATTTCATAACTCCAGCTGAGCTCAACTTTGGCGATTTCCGGGAAGCAAATATAAAATTTATGAAAATATCTTGGTTCAATTCACCAAGGCCAAAATTCTGAACTTTGAAGAACTTACCACATTGGTTGTCGAAATAGAAGCGATATTGAATTCAAGACCCCTCAGTCATTTGTCCGTCGATCCAACCAATCTTAAAACTCTAACACCGGGACATTTTTGGTTGGACTATCGTTATTATCTTTTACTGAACAAAATGCTGCTATTAGTTTATGTTCCAAGAGCATCTATGTCCAGGACCTTAAATCCAAGTTTTGGGACCGTTGGAGTCAGAAGTATCTGCAACAACTACAGCAGAGGCAGAAACGGAAGAATCCCCAGCCCAACTTGAAAGAAGGTGGCCTAGTCATCTTGAAGGACGATGACAAGTAATTACAGTGGAAATTGGCGCGAAGAAAGAAGACAATGCTTGGATCCAATGAACTTATTCGAGTAGTTGAGGTGCAAACTTCCAACGGACTATTCCTACAAGCCATGAACCTCATAATTCCTCTTCCAATTCAGGATGTTGGACCAATATCCAACTGAGATCGGGATGCTGCTGGTCCTATTTAAAACTTTAAATCTGAATCTGACAAGAATATTCCAGAGCTAGCGAATGGACTTAAAAACTTAAGCTGGCTTAATGTCTATCTCAAGAGATGCATAAAAGTACTTTGCTGAAAATAGCAACTAAGTTTCATCAGTTTGATGTTTAACTTTTTTAAACCTAAAACACCATTTTTTATAAACTAATACAAACCATATTTAATTAATATTAAGCACAAACAATATTTTCACCAAAAAAATGGGCACCGAAGGCTTCCGCTATTTGACTGAAAATATAAAAAAAATGACAGAATATAGTACTGACAATAAGGTATTTCAACCTTTTTTTAGTTTAATTATTGTAAGCCCCACCAATTTTGGAAACCCTTCTCACCCCATATAGCAATACTTCTTGTGGAGATATGCAAGAACGCGGGGAGAAAAGGGTTGAGCAAGGAGAGAGCTAACCAGAGTTTCGATGAGAGAGGGATTGCAGAACGAAGGAGGAATGTTAGGAGATGAATCCGAGGGGGAAAACAGATCATTCTTAGGAAGCGAATGAGCGGAAATTAGTCGGAGTCGGAATAGAGGACTGATGAAGCGAAAGAGTAGAGATCAGTCCGGGTCTAAGACAGACAAATTCGATAGATGATGGGATAGTGTTGTGCGCTGTTCGTATTTTATTTAATGAGTGTGCTGTGTCCCGTATTCATATGTTCATAAAATGTTGGTACTAAAACTGGAGGTGATCACTGCCTCTACCGTTTACATAAAAGAAACCCCACACCTTACAATTATATTAAATCCTATTTAAATTCAACACTAGAATTATTTTAAATTTGGAATTTCGGTCTAATAATGAGAATGATATTCCTCTTTGAAAATTACTCTATTAATTATTTATTGTGTTATTTGAATGAAATATAATTTCAAATTTATATCATGAACTGTTGTACGGATTCAAATATTTTAAATCTGCAATGCATGGGCTCAATAAAAATCCATATGTTTGTGTACAAGGATTACTTCAAATAATTCTGTTATCCCAAATTATAAATATTGATGGGTATTTATCAATATTATGTGGTAATATAGTAATATCATACATACCCATCTCAGTGACTATTATAAAGGAGAAAACATGTAGAAAATTAGCCTCACGAAATTAATACTCTTTACATTTATTTCAGTCTCTCCACAGTATAAAAATAATTAATCTTAACTAAATATTAGACGAGTTGAAAATGAAATAATATCTAAATCATAAATACTGCTCAGCAGATGGGATCAATATCTAAGCATCCTATTAGCCGTAATCGAATCCAACACACACTGAATACGCTTAGCTAAGGTGGACAGGATCATCAGAATCAACAACTCAATCACGTAAAATGTATATGCAATACTCTTGAATGTCGAGTGTGACTCGACGTTCAAGATTGTGCATCATTTTGACGTTTTATTTATTTATTTTTCAAATTTAATTGTTAAAAACGTCTACATAACAGTTAAGAGATGTAGATTAATTTTTCAAAGAAATTCGACTTGAAAGAATTATATATATTTATTCTTCATAGCAATAAACAAATCTTTGTATTAGGTGAATAATTTTGCACCTAATTATTTTTCGTACGGCAAAGGATTAAATTTGCTTTCATTATCTAAATACAATTCCAATTTCTCAACGAAAGACTGAATTGCCTTTGCTATTTCCAATTTCTTCTATTTACAAATTGTCGTTATTAAAAGGGATCTCTTAAAAGTATTGAGTAATAATTGTTTTAATACTATGACTGAAAATTTATAATCAAATTCATTGTTATCATGTCAGAATATGATGTTGTGTTAGGGATGAGGTTTTTGACGTTAACGAAAATCAGTACTCGAAAAATAAAAAAAATTATTATCTGCACGAGCATCTCAAGAAATCAGCTTTTAATAACATGTTGCCATTTCATTTACAAAATTTCTGATTAAAAAATAAGTTAATGACAGCAGCAAATAAAAACCTAGAAAAATGAACTACAACAAATATTTTTATTATTTAAAACATGTTTTGGCATTCTATTTTGTGCCTAGCAAATAAAAAACCGCCTTTTTTAATTTGTAGATTTTACTAAGAAGTATTACCTTTCTTTCAGTGATATGTTTTGAACATTACTTATAGGGCTAGAACAAAATTCAGTATACCTGTGTCAAACGCTTCAGAAAGATTTATTGTATAAGTAAAATGTATATACGATACTCTGCAGGCAATAAAATTGAAAAGAGCAGGTGAAAGGAATGAATGGAAGGCAATGGATGGGAAATCTTCCCACCACAACTTCTGGCCAAATCAAAAAATTTTACACCATTTTAAGATTTAAAAAATGCAGGTATCTAATTTCTTATCAGGGGCTACGTAACAAATGCCGTGAAGTAATTTATATCCACGTGGCTTTTCCGTTTATAAGTTATCGAGTTTACACGATACTCGAATAATCCGTCAGAGTGACAGATTTCCTCCTAATGGATTTCCTTCAAACTCCTATAGAAATCTACAAATATCATAAATCCATATTCCAAATTTCATTCTTCCAGCTCCAAGTATTTCTGCGTTATTGTGCTCACCGAGGTACATAAATAATTCCAGGGGGAGGGGGTTTGAACTCGGGAAGGTCTGAAGCACAGAGATTCGTTAAGAATCCCGAGTATGAATTGTCTGATAATTCGAATTCTTAAAATAAGAGAAAGTTTTTATAGAAAGTGAGAGCAACAGTAAGTCAGTTTCAGATAGTTCCTTGCGGCGAGAAAGAAGCCTTTCGTATTCTATCAAAATTTGATGCATAAAGAAATCTTCTCACAATCGATAGTGCGTCTATGGTGGAATCAGGCCTCGAACCCCCCTTCTTCCGATAATGAAGACGAGACTTCTACCCGTTATATTAACACTGCTATAATCTGAAAATTTTGGTAGTGAAATGTTTCCCGGGTGCTATCCTTGTCGACTGACCTCAGTACGAATGGGCTACGACGACTTGTTGATAAAATCTCGGCATCGAGGTAACAGTTTCAAGTTCAAAACAAGACACCATTAAAGATCCGACGTGCATGTGCAGATTTCGTCATTAGGTGGGGTTCAAAATTATGAAATCTACTCTGAAATGCGTTACTTGCGAATAGAGCATTAATATAACGACATCAAAACAAGATGAAATTGAGAATAAATTAATCAAATTTGCCTCTCTCATAGCATTTGAATGGTTTCAAAACGAAAAATTAGTCTCATGAATGAATCATTTAACCATTTGCAGTTCGAAAAGTAATTAGATGCAAAATTATTAACCTAATACAAGGATTGGTTTATCGCTAAATATATATAATTCTTTTACGTCGAATTTCTTTGAAAAATGAATCTTCATCTCTTAACCATAATGTAGGCGTTTTTAACAATTAAATTTGAAAAATTAAATAAATAAGACGGCAAAATGATGCACAATCTTTAATGTCGAGTCGCATTCGCCATTTGATCGCAAAGGGTTAATTGGACAATTACTGCCTACAATGGAAATTTGAAGCAAAATATTTGTTTATCCGAGACATGAATCATTGGTTATCAATAATTGACTATTTATAACGAACTTCCTTTATATTAATTACATATAATTAATTTGTACTCAAATATTTCCTGATATAGTTATGAGTATTAATTAATATCGAAATTCAATACGAAATTTTTTTAAAAACTTAAAAGTAGCGATAAATTTTGAGAGCAGATCATTTTAATATGAAATACGATAATTTACACTTCATGACACTGATTTATTTTTCTCACTTGTTAATGCAAAAAATTTATATTTTAATCGTATCGTCTCATTTTTTTTCGTAGCCAATTAAATTGGCCAGAATTAAAATTCTTCATTGATGAAGATTTTACAAACGATATTATCACATTATATAAACTAATACATTTTACATGTAAGTTGGCTTAAAATGTAATTCTTATAAAATATAAATAAGCTTTGCGAAATCAACAAAATTTTCGTTACTTAGGTTGATGAAAATAATTAGTAACTCTACTTCTGAAAACACGAAACGTGTCTGATTGGTTGAAAGTTTTATACCTCTACCCATGTTCTATTCCTTCACAGCTATTTGGTAATCTTTTTTGAAAATATTATGCTAATCAGTATTGTGACGTCATGGACGCTTGCGCATTCCCCTTTCTCCTATCCTCTGGTGTTGCTTTTCATTCGAGTTTTGTCACTGAGTCGGTGATGTGACTGAAATTAGCGTGTTATTTAAGCTCGATTATGACGTTATTTATTTATTTTGCTTTTGATTCAGACGTATTCTCTCTGTGAACATAGGATTACCCCGATTTTTACCTACATTTTTTTTATCTTGTTAAGATTCAAGAAAAAGAATATTTATTTACGAACTTATTCAATTAAACGATGCCATTAGGGTCTTTTGAGTCTTTGATTTGTAGCTCAAGTGTTGAAAGGAGAAATGGAAATTTACGGTGATCCAGAGACTGTGAAATAGAGCCTACATAAATATCGAATACGTGTGATACGCCGGAGAACACACCTTCGTTCATTGTCGAATACGTATATCTGTATTCGAGCTACAGGTACTTCTAAACTGCTGCATTTTTGGACTTTTCTGTTGTATATTTCCGGTAAGTTCATTTTTACTCATTTAAGTAATATTTTTATCGCCAAGTTTTAAGATAATTGAAATAATTCCCGTTTTACGTGATTTTAAGTATCAAACGCAAACTGTATCTTGCTTGCGTATTTATTAACAAATTTTTTTACTCAAGAAATAAATTTTTTTAAGACGGAATTTCCGAGGCAAAAACAAAATTGCCGGTAATTTTCAAAATCGTTAACTTTTCATGCTTTCGAAGCATCCACAGTTTTGATTATGAAAATTACGATTTAAAAAAATTGCACCCCGAAAATTCCGCGCCAAGCAATGATGGAATCTGCCCTTTATCCATTTCGTATACAATGACGTGTTTGACACGCGCATCGAATGACTGAATTTTTATTTTCAAGTCTGCAGTTAAGCCACAGAACTAAGTATTTAAATACGAAAAATCAAAATGAAACGATTTGGTATCCCAAATGCTCCATATATCATTGAAAAATCAAATTAACAAAATAGGATGATTTATCTAATTAGAAAATTAAATAAATTCTTATGTCAAGTGGTTAACCTAATTTTTAAGTTAATGGGAATTCAAAATAAAGTAATTTTATTAATATAGCAAAATGAGTTATTCTTTGAAAATACTAAAGAGAAACTAATTATAGATGCAAGGATGTTTATGAATATTTGGTGTGGGCTTTGACAATTATAAATTTCATATTAAAATGAAAACTTAATTGAAAGTATCTATTTTTAAAGAATTTTAAGGAAGCACTTGTACATTTTATATAGCATTGAAATGAACATTGAAGTTAAATACATGTAGTAAATAAATAAAATATTACTGATTTGATTGCAGTTTATTCTTTATTTTTTATCATTTACGTGTATACATATAGGCATTTAATTATATATTTATTGGTGATCTGATATGTAATTGTCGGTTATTAAATTCTACTTTATAGATTTATATTCTTTTATTCTTTTTTATTCATTCTTCTATTAGTTTTATCTATTTTATCCTGTTATTCTTTATCGATTTATATTTTATATTCTTTTGAATGCTTTTTATCATGTCAGAACATATTGTTTTGGGAATAATGTTTGTGGCGTCAACAAAAATCCGGAGGCGAAAAGTAATAATTTTATTATCTGCACGGACATCTCAAAAAATCAATTTTTACTAACGCGTTGCCCATTTATTTACAAAATCTCTGATTAAAAAAATAAGTTAATGACTACTGAAAATAAAACAAAGAAAATATCGTTTTGAGCGCGTGATTATATGAAGTGGCATAAATAGGAAACGTGTTTTTTTTTAAACAATCAATGCGAGGAAATTTTTTTGATCGTTTGCAATACCAAAGTGACTCATTCAATGAAACCATTAAAATGAATAAAAATAGCATATAGCATGCTCAAGCACGTGGTGCTTGAGAGTTCAAGAAATTGTGTTCTGACATGGTACATTGAAATGTGCATAGCAGATTTCGTTTTAATCTTTTATTCAATTGTATTTTAGTGTATGAAATAATTTGGAAATTTTCTTTCTTTCAAACTTCTCATATCTTTATAAGGAGTAATGTTTTCTTGGTATTCATTGATTAAAATACCACCAGATAATTGTTCTCTGAATTGATTTTCTATAAATAACTTCTTAACTCTGTTGCTTATCTTTTCTTTTTCCAAAAAATTGATCTGTGTCTTAAAAAATTGTATTAATTTTAAAGTTCATTATTGTTTATATTCGTAGTTTTTTAAGACAGTTAAGATGTATCAGCTCAAATTTTGACTCTTACGTAGTGCAAATGAAATGTAAAATAATCGGCAGTGTTTTTTTTTTTACTTTTATGTCATTGTTTCTATCATTAAAATTTTTTAGAAGGGAACTTTTTAAGTTGCTATTAATCACCATTTTGTTATAGAGTTATGAATGGAGTAGCGGAAAGGACACCAAGTTTCAACTTAAAGGCATTTAATTAATCAAATGTTTTAACTTTTTTTTAAATTTCTGATACCAGATTCTCCTGTTATACCGAAATTGGGTCATGGTGTCATTTCTGAACTGTACCGAAATGTATTTATTCTGTATGAAAATACTTTCACCTAGTAGTCATTTAGATTACGGTAAAAATGAAGTTTAGTGCGCTCCTTCTTGCGCCAAAAATGCCAAATCGCCAATAAAGATGGCGGACAAAGTAAATAAATACTTTTTCGGAATAGTTATTAATGAGTATTGATTTTTTTAAACCGGCTGATGCAGTCTGTTGGGTGCAGAGCAAAAGCTAGAGCATGCGATGCCTTTGGCATCTGTAGAAAGCACCAGGCAGAAATTTTAACTTAAAAAAATCATCCTACGGCATTGCTAGCTGCTGGAATCTAGTAGCCTCTCGCATATTGAACATAAAGACTGTGATCTTCCCATCGAGTCTCTTATTCTAATCAATCAATTTATATTCTCACCACATACCGGACATCAACACTTAGAAGCAATCAAATTATTCTCCATACAGAATTTCAAACAAGTATCCTCTACTACCTTCACCAGCTCTTAATATATATTCCACCCACCCATTATTCATTCTACAGTTTTGAAATATTATCTTCCATTCCATTTACCATTCTTGCTCAATTTCCGACGTTAACGAGGGTAGCGACCATTTTAAAATCAAAAGAATTACGAGAACTGCGTAGAATTCCATTGCAGCTGACTTTTAAATTAAGAATGCAGACGATTATTTTAAATTGCATACTGACAATTTAGAAGTCGCAAAAAATTAGTATTTTCTGTTCATATTTAGATTAAAAATAAAATTAGTGTTTTATTATTTGTTTAAAAAAAACTTTTGATTTATAATAAAGAACAAATTTAAAATCTTTTATAGATATTTTTATCATGCAAGAAAATATTGTTTTAGGAATGATGTTTTGTAGCGTCAACAAAAACCCGTAGGTGAAAAATTGAAATTTTATTATCTGCACGAGTATCTCAAAAAATTATCTTTTATTAAAAAGTGTTGCCATTACATTTACAAAATCTCAGAGTAAAAAAGAAAAGTTAATGACTACAGCAAATAAAATGTAGAAAAATGCCATTTTGAGCACGAGATTATATAAAATGAAATAAATTGGAAATGTGATATTTTATTTGACAATAAATGCGAAACAAGTTTGTTTGATCGTTTGCAATACTAAAGTGAGTAACTCAATGAAACAATTAAAGTGAATAAAAATATAATTTAGCTTCTACCAGCACGTTGTGTTGGGCCGTTCAAGAAATGAGGTTCTGACATGATGCATTGAAATATGCATAGCAGGTTTCATTTTAATCTTTTATTTTTAATTTAACATTTTTCATAAAATATTTGTAGATTAGGTACAACTCAACTATTGTAAAAGATGGCAAAGAAAGCATTATTAGGGTTTCTAGAAAAGTTGCACATTCGTGCGAGTACAAGATTACGTTTAAAATGAAATGAAATATTTTATATCGAGAATTATTCGCTGTAAGATAAAATTTAGTAATGAAATTATTCTAATTTACAATGTCTAAATATACATATTCTAATTTAAGTTTCATGAATATTTAATGTGTATTTCAAGGAAAATATTTCGTATCTATCATTCTTTTAACATATTGTAAATACCTTCTTGTTTGCACTGATATATAATCGCTGAAATTTCAGTTGTATCTAAAAGTATAACAAATATATAGAGAGAGGGTTCACTCTAATTACATGTAATGACTGGTTTCTAAACTGTTCGACAGGTACGTACTTCCCATTGGGAAAAAATGATTAAAGAAATCGGGTATTATGTTGAGTAAATGAAGAATCGTTACGTCTAAAATTACTTTGATTAGTACATTTTTGAAAAATTAGGAAACCTAAATTTTTAGGCAATATCCAGCAATCTTAAAGATCAATTTTCCAACCAGAAATATAAATTTCTTTAAATGATATGAAAAAATTATCTTTAACTTTTTTGTCAGTAAGAAGATAACTGAAGAATACTAATATATAAAAATTAAGGTACTTTGCTGGTTGATTTTTGAACTTCACTACTACGAAAGACAGATGAATAGATGACTTTTTTTCAGGCTAGAATAATTTTGATCGACATTAAACTGTATTTCCTCATAAAGTTTAATTTGTGTATATTTGGAGATACAAATTATTATTAGAATCATCTGACAATTATAACTGTTAGTTACGTTTCGTTTTTAGATAAAATTATCGCCAATAAATAATTTTGTCTTGCGTACTTCAAAGATATTGCTGCGGCTGCTTCACATATTATGCCAAAATCCATTTGATAAATCATTTTTAGGTGGGGAAGTCTGGTTAAACTTCCGTTTTCTATCTCTCTTTTAAGTTCCGTATTCAATAACTGCAGAAGTAGCATTTTCGTTAAATGAATAATGTTCCAGCTGCTCAAATAAAATTATTGATGCAAAAGTTGATGCGGTATGGTAAACTTCAGAAGAATTAACCTTGATTTGAAGTCCGGATCGAATGTTAATTAAGCTAAGCTCTGATGATTCATGTGTAATCATAACATTATGCTTGCTTTAAACAAATGAATGCCAGATGCTGCTCATTGGAGAACAGCTCATTTTAATCTGGGAAAATGAGAATTATGT
The DNA here is from genome assembly GCA_026289955.1 of Argiope argentata. NCBI lineage: Eukaryota > Metazoa > Arthropoda > Arachnida > Araneae > Araneidae > Argiope > Argiope argentata. The sequence goes on along the minus strand of JAOUZG010052440.1, from coordinate 94,816 downwards.
AAAAATACATTTTATCTGCCAGTTGAAACTTCTTTTACATTTAAGATAAAACAGTCTTATGATGAATGATTATTTACCCGTAGCATTGATACAAGAGAATTAAACAATGTAAGAAATTGTTTTCCAAGTAGGATTGATAAGCTTGTAGAACAGGTTAGTTTATGTTGGGGTTTGGAGCAGTATAGCCCATTTTACTCTGACGCAATATCAGCCGCATTTTTAATCCCTTCCCCCCATTAATCCTTTGGAATTAAATTGCGCTTATCTGAGGATTAGGTTGGTTATTGGGGGAAAAATTTGTAAATAGAAATATAGAACCATTAAAATTACAATAGAATATTCAAGAAATTAATAAAAAGATGTAAAAATTTAAAATGCATTTGCTATGTATCATTTTTTTCCGTTAAAAGCCTCACAAAAACTTAATTTGCATGATTTATATGAAAATTTTAATAAAATAATTAATCGAATATAAAAATTGGTTTCTAATTTTTCCTATAAAACTTTTTTTTCTTGGAATTCCAAAATTATTAAATTAAATGCAAACAAAGATTAAAATATTCCTTGTATCGAGAAACAAAATTATTATTGTATTTCTGAAATATTTTAAGATAAAAATTTTCATCCTTTTTTTATCTCTATGTTGCAAACAATATTTAAGCAAAATATTGTGCAATGTTAAAACAATGCATTTAATGAAAACTTTTCCAAATTATATTTTAAAGATTTTTAAAATAATGTTAAGATTAAAACCCCTTACACTTGGTTAGTGAGTCTCCCTCATCATTCTTGACGATGCACTCCTTTATTTTTCAATTTTGATTGTTAAAAATAAATAAAGAATGGTAAAAAGATTAATTTTTCAAGGAAAAGAAATTATGTATGTTAATTTTTCAAAACAATAAACATTTCTTTTTAAGTGAATAATTAAACAACGAATTACTTTTTCGAGTGCAAAGGATTACATTTGTTTCTCCAATTTTCGATCTATATTATGTTTATTAATCCTTTTTTGAAGTTATGTTTGCATTTATTTTTTCTTTAACTAATATCTATTAAATGATATTAAATCTTTTTTACGAACATTCAAAGGAATTCATTCGAAATTCTTACTATAGTTAAGTATTCATTAAATATAGTGAAGTAAGAAGGTTTTTAAGTATTTTCAAAAGGTGTTAATTGTTTTCACAAATGTAACTGAACTTAAGTTCCGACTTCAAATCGCATTAGATTACTTTCAATTGCATTGTTTTCTTTATGTATCGTACCATTCAAATTTTTCCTTCGAAGGGCAGTAGAGTTCTCATTCTGATTTCAAATTTAGTTTGTTTTCTGCAGATTCTTGATAAGCCTCATTTCTATAAACTAGATTAATATTCTCTTTAATTTAATTTTAAGACTTAAGGAAATCGTAAAATTCTCAAACAGCCTATGTTTAGATTGCTACATGCAACTAACATCAAGAACCACCATTGAGCTGTGTGATTGAAATAATAACTTCATTAATGATCTTGTACTGTGCGTATTCTCATTTCCTCTCCCGATTTCAAATGAGTTGCAGGTGGTTAAGAGCGCAGTTGTAGTGTTTGGAATGTTAGGAATTTGGAAAGACAATGGCTGGACGATATTGGAAATGTGCTTTAAATGTTGAATTTGTATATATTATGGTCTCAAGCAGTGTACGCTAGCTAGCCTTTCATTAAGATAGTCAATTTAATTACATATTTCAGCTCATCTTGAACATACAAAGGATTTATATTAGCCTTATATTTTTTAAGTTCACTTTGAGATATACTATTTTTATATGTGCCTTGTGCATTCAGACTCTCTGACAACCGTGTTTGTGCTCGATATTATTCGAGCAGGTGTTCTTTTTTTAAATATAAATCTAATAATTGGGTGAACGGGATGGAATACTTGGAAAATTGCTCAATTATATTTGATAAATATTCTATTGTTGTATCATTCACAGAATGTTTACAAATTTACTTAGCAAGTAGGAAAATAGTTTTTATTTATCTATATATTTGCGCTCGCTCTTTGTCTAGCCGCTTTAACCTTTACGTTGCGGGAACCCAAACTCGAAAAAGTTCCTTTGAATACGGGGATTCTGTGAAGAAGATAACAAATGCTTTCCCCCTTTTTTAAAAGCGATTGTTGTCCGATTTCGGCCACCCGTAGTGCTAATTGGTCATCTGTCCTCTCCGTCTTAACCGGGTTGCTTTTTTGAGGTTTTACTTTGTCTGGTCCCCTAGAAAAAGCTTTTTATCGCAGTTTTTTTTTTCTGAAACACTAGTTTTCTGATTATATATATATATACAAGTAATGACTTAAATTTTATGATATTAAATAAATTTTAAATAGAATAACTGCGGTATAATTATTTATCGTTGTCAATTTTTCAATCATATTTGTGATTAAATAAATTTCTCAAGCCGTATTGAAGGTGTAAATTTAATTCTTATAAAACATGAACACATCACCGTGAATTTCATTTTGTTTTTCTTCTAACTCATTTATCTTTATTAAATGTAAACATTTATAAATAATGTATAAAATTCATAACTAATTTTTTTTGAAAATATTTTCATTTCTTTGCACAAAATAGAGAAAACAATTCTTAGCTATTTTGTAAGTTAAATGTATCTGCAAAATAGCATATATGATTGTCTGCTATTTTGTTGATTTCAAATTTTTAATATTAATATATTGAGCTCATAAAAAACAAATACATTTTTTATTCCTAACATATTTCGGACGGTTTTCAATATAAATCACTAGTGACGTTTCCCTATTTTATTGTCGATTCTTATAATTTATAGTGATTTTTTCCTGAAATTTTCAATAAGTCATAGCAGTACAGTATTTTTGAAAAGTACGCTGAGTTTTGTAGGCAATAAATAATTGATTTATGATTTTTTTTTCTGCTTAAAAATTTACTAATACGTAACTAATCACCAGATTTAAGACGGTTAATTTAACCAAACTAAGATTAGATATGGTATGTTTAGAATTTGATAAAGATTTCATTGATATAATAATATGTTGAAAAGTAGTTATCAAAAAAGAAAACTTTCAAAAAATCTTTAATGAATAAAGCTAACATTCTAAATGATCAGCTTTCGTAATTAGCTACAACATTTGTACAAGCAGAGTATTTAGATTATATTTCAGAAATGCTTAAAATTAAATCTAGAATTCCTACTATTTTATTTGAGTAAAAATGTTTCTGGAAAAATTCAAATGTCTAGTAGCTTTTCAGTGAATTGAAATGAAGGCATAAAGATTTTAATATTTCTCTTCTGATGTTTGAATGCATAAAAAGCTACCAATTATTATTCATCATAGATTTAAAGAACCTCTTTCAATATTTTAAAATTAGAATCATAACTTTTAACGAATGATTATCTATAAATTATTAAAGCAACCGTTTTCATTAATCATAAAAAATAATGATGAAACTTACAGTTGGCTTAAAAATCACAACCCAAATGTATTTTTAGCCTGAAATATTTGTTCAAGTATTAAACTTTAAAAGTTAAAAAATCTTAAGTAGTCAATTCTTTAATGTTGTGTTAGAATAGTACATTAGTAACAGCGAAGTATATATGCCCGAGATTCCAGTCATAGAAGGGGAGGCAGGCATGAAGACAAAACAGTGTTGTGTCACTTTTCAATGTAAAACAGAATAATGATAGGGTGAAAGAAAAAAACCCAATCGTAGGTTCAATTTAGTTTTTTTGGACTATGACGAATGACGAAAAATGTAGCAATTTATCTAGGTCACCGATTACCTACACTACACCATTCCATCAGAAATGAAATTTCAAGAAATTCTTGATTCAAATAAAATTATAAACGGACATTATTATAAATTTACAAAATTTTATTGTTAAAAAATTAACAATTTACAATGGTTAGAAATTAAGCAACGGTGGAAAAGAATAATGTTTTCAATCGAGTATTACAAACTCATTCCATACCTCTCAGAAATGTTATTTAAAAAAATGTCGCCAAAGCAAGGTTCACAAAACTGACTAGCGCCAACAGTGATTATAACTACAGCAGGACGAAATCTCCTGACCCTGAAGGGTATAGCACAAAAGGGCAGGGATTTTTATGAGGCAATTACGGTTCGCCGGGAAGTTCAAGTGGGGGGACGAAATCCAAGCTTGTTACTGGTACAACAGTTGTACCGACCCGTAAGGAAAGGTAAAAAAAATCTTGGTACAGCAGTTGTACCGCCCGTAAGCTAGAGGTTAAGTTATTATCTTGTTTCAAATCCTCCAATGTCTGTATGAACCTTTTGAAATCTGATGGCTTATCACAAGGTATCACCAAGAAGCCATGACTTAATACAGTTCATCATTTTGAAGTTTCATTTTTTTAAATTTTGATTATTACAAATGCTTAAGAATATTTATGATGATGAGTTTTTGGAAGAATTCTCTTTAAAACATGTTTTTCTCAGAGGACTCAAATATTAGATGAATTATGCATTAAATTATTGTCAGAGTACGAAGGGTTAAATGCTATGTTAAGTGTTTTATCCATATAATCTAAGATTTACTTGAAGAAATCTTTGTGGATTGTTAGACTAACTGATTATTCACAAGGATAATGCAATGAAACAACATTCAAAATAATGATTGACACTACTGAATTGCCTTTTATTTTGTTTATATTTTATTTTAGGCCGATGGTTTTGCTATTAAAAGTCTGAAATTTCAGGTTTGAAACAAGATTCTTTGAAATATTAAGTGCTCAAATATGTCTAATGCACTTAAATTACGACATAGATCATCAAACAATTTTTCGCTGATGTAACAAAGAAGTTAAAACTTTCTATACAATTTTTAACGATTATTTTGATTCTCTTTGTTAACGAGGAAATAAAATATGGATCGTGAATTTGTTAAGTAAAATCTTCCATCAACATCATTTTCAACCCTATAGACATTGGATAATTGTAGAAATTTCATCTGAACTACCCATTTTTTTCATGCAGTATTTGTTAAAATATTGCTTGTTAATAAAATGTCGAAAGAAAAAAAATCGTTGAAAAATTGCACGACCCCTACGTTGTTTTACGCAACCCATTGTTGAACATTGTTACAATTGTGTATTCTTTTTAAATCCTATTCAGGAATCTGTTGTTTTTTTTAAAAAATACAACTTAGAATTTCTGAAACAATATTAAAAAATGATTACAGATTTAAGTTGGGATTGACCCCTTGAATACAAATATTTCTGCATCAAAATATTGAACCTTGCATCGAATAACTATTTATGTAAAAATTTAAATTACTGTTCAGATTTTAACCGTGTGAGTGCTGTCGCGCTTCACTTCTTGTATACCAAAAATGCGAAGATGCTGCTGTAGTATAATTTTCGCTTTTATTGAGAGCAGTTGTATTCATTTCAGTTTTTATTCAATTTATTCAATTGTATTTTGCAATAGCCTAAAAATTAAAATAAAATACAGTGGTAAGTAGAAATGCAGTAGAGCCGTGGATTGTGGTATGCTAGAAAAAATGAGTCGATACAAAAAGATATATAATGATTTGACTTCAATTTTTTAAAATCGTCATCATATCTATAAGGGCAAAATAATTTTTACAAAAGATTATGTACAAAAGTTATATAAGAATAATTGTATCCTTTTTTCTACCGTTCCAGAATCGGTGGTTTTAGTGGATTACTACTTACCACTGTTTTATATATTTGTTGTAAAAGTGTTGTTTTATAAGAATCTGAAATTATTTTCATTTTTGAACAATTATTATACTGATAATTACAAATGCCACAATAAGTCTACCTATCAATAAAAAGTTTTCTTTTGAAAAATTGCCTGGGCGAAACTTGCGATAGTGTGATGTATGTAGTAATAAAAATGGTAATGGAATTAAACGATCCGACTTAATTTGCGCTATATGCAAAAAAGGAATTCACGGAATTTGTGCAGCAAAGCATTCTTTTAATAACTAAGAATAAAAAACATTTTTGTTGATCAAAATTGTTACATAATAATTTGTCTTTATTACACTATTTTTATTGATTTCAAAAATAAATATAACGCATTTCATTCCGCTCTTTTAGCATATATATATAAAAGAAAACTCTTCAGCAATCAAACGGTTAATATACGATATATTAAATTAGATGGAACTAATCAGCATTCCAGATGTGCCTTTTGACGGTTAGTTGCATCAGTACCAGCATTTCAAATTTAAAAGTGTCGTTTAAATAGGTAGCACAAAATAACCTTATCACTATTGCTTTAAAGTGTATGAACGCTTGATGATCACATAAATACCATTCAAACATGATTTATCATTTTGTGTTACAACTTTAGTTTGTCTTGTTACATACGAGATAGTCTAAGTGATCGCTTAAAAAAATTTCTGAAATCAAAGGGAATTTTCTTTTTATTTATAAAATCCAATTTTTTTTTCAGACATGGTTTGGTTGCAGCGTCATCGTTCCAGATCGCTCGTCCTTTCTTCACTTCGTTGATGTGAGTACTGTTTCCAGTTCCTATTCTCAATTTAAAAAAATATATATATATTCCGAAGGAAACTGGCTCAATGCATTTCAGTTCTTAATGTTTTTGCTTTAATGAAGCGTGTTTATATTAAGTGATCGCTTGCTTTAAATACAATAATCTATTACCGAAGGAAAGACGCCAGGCCTTGTTTTGGACAGTTTTATGAGAGAGTCAAAATCTAAGAAACCTGAAGGGCTGGAAGGAGGGTGAAACCTATCTGCTTTTGTCTTAATTTACTAAATATTTTTTACTTTCTCGTATATAAAGTACACAAAGGAAGTATTGTCATCGTAAAAAGTCTTAAATTCGAAATCTCCATGTTTTAGATATCCACAAGTCGGAAAAACACAATTTTGGAATAATGATTGTCTGTCTGAACAAAATAATTAATAAACGTTCTGAACAAACGAAGGAAATTTGGTATGTGGTCTCGACAGTGAATTTTTTTATTTGATGAATTTCAAAAACAATTCATTCATTGAATATCCCTGTAAGAGTGCAAATAATCACGATAACCATTAGCACGCAATGAGCTTAAATGAATAAAATTTTGTATGTGAACCGAATTGAAAACTAAAGATTAAATTTTTATCTCATCTCTTTCCTTTTGATTTGTGTAGTCACTTGCGTATTAATTTGATAACGAAATTAATTTGACACATCCAAAATTTTATACGTGAATTTTTTACTAAAAGCACAGTTCTGTTTTACATTTTGATTTCGCTATAGGTCATAAAAAAGTCGAATACTTACTCGGTTTTCTTGTTTACTCTAAGAAGCACAAAAGTTTCATATGTTAGGACTCGGGATATAAAAAGTCCAGATACTACAATTATTGTCTTAATGGAGGGAGGGAGATAACCTTTGAGCGTGCGTGAAGGTTTAGGAAATAACCCTTTTACTAGTTAAATGAGGGAATAGTAGGTTCGAGATGGAATCTGCCGAAAATTTGTGACAGATATCAAGTATATTTTTCTAGGTTGACTTGATGACGATAAAATATATTTAAGAATTAAATTTTATGTTTATGTAATGCATTATATAATGTGGATGTAATGTGGAAAAATTTTAATAATATAATCTGGAAGCATTATCGCCCCCATTGGACTTCTTTTCCTAATATGGTCCATCTGCATCAATCGAAGTGAATTTGACCCCAACTTACCGAATAAACCTCATGCTTTCCATCACTCCTATTTTGAAGCTCACTCGCAAAACCTCGTCGTTCACTAACCGCTGGTTGAAATAATGAAAGTACAGTTATTATGCTTTGAAAGCCACTGTTGTGTTTGCTGAAAATTTCACGGCATTAAAAAATGTTATCTACAAAACCTTTCCAAAAAGGAGATTTAATTTAATAAGTAATAAATATTTCATTCATCTTACCCATACCTTCAATAAATGTAGGGGAATTTTTTAAATGAATCTGGTGACAGACTTTTGAAGTGAAACTTAAATATAGTTTTTCGTAACTTTTAACTTCAATTTTGTACAGTTTTATTCCGATGTAATTTTAATATTGGCTGGAATGTTTATTTAATAAGACATTTTAAGAATTAAAGTTACATAAAATATGGTTACTTAGAAAGATATTAGTAAAGATGAGTGTGCAAACCTGCAAAGCCATATAAAATGCTGTTTATAGTATCAGGTAAGTATTTTGAATTACATATTTACTTATGTATGTATTATGTATTTAATTATGTACAATGAACATTCCAAACCCTTTGCTTTTCTACGGCCACTATTTATCCGGTCATCACAGAATACATTATTTTATTTAACATGAAATCTAAAAGTATAGTCTACTAAAACTAAATCTAATCTAAAATTTTTCAGTATTTGTTCTTATTTTCTAAGGACCCAGCAGTTTTGATTTAAAATTTTTGAGCTTTACTTTTTATGTCATTAATGAAAAAGGTAAAAATTGCATGAATATAGCTCTTTCAGTGTTTCTTGTTTGTAGTTTGACAATTCGGTGTAATTTCTTCTTATTTACATTAATTTTTTAACAAGAATAGGGAAAACTTGGATTTAAAGGTGGTGTTAACGTAAGAGGGTTAAAACTATATGCCCCAGGCTTTTTAAGGAGAGAAGAAATTTTACAATACAATTTTTACTATATTGTATGATCGCGCTGCATTTAAACTGGAAATCGGAACCAGATTCGGAAAGCCATTTTTAATATTTCGCGAGTTACTGCTCTCGTTTAAGGAAGGTTTGGCGGTAATGATTAATGATCTCTCTCAAAAATAGATTTCAGAAGTAGAATTAAATCCGAAAAGATTTTGAAATAACAGTATGATGAAATTTTCTAAACATTAACTAGGAACGATTTAGGGCTCAAGTATAGGGCATAGAACAAATTCTGTAGATAAAATGGAACAAATATTTGTACATTTTTAACAATATCAATAAAATAATAAACGGTTGCCATTTCACAATATTTTATTCACTAGTCATAATATGTTTATTATATTCTGCGTTGAATAAAAGTTGAAAATTGTATTTTTAGGAAACTTAGCTCCTTAAAATAGAAGTCTTAGTAATGTTTGGTATGATTATCATTAATAAATAAAAAGGGAAATCTTCTGGTTTGATTTAATTAGAGCAAATATTGGTTATATGATCGAATTTTGGATCGAATCCGAATTCGGAACTGACGTGCACCATCCAACAGTTTTAGTTATTGTTGTTACTATTGTAAATCAGAACTCGTTATTTGTGTTCGGCGCTATGCCAATTTTCAAAGCAGAAATGAAATGTCTTCTTATAAATGATGTAGTTCTGGTTATGTACAAACATACATTTTATTTACATCAGATTAGTAGCACAGATATACGTATTTTTTGCAGCAGACGAACTCATAAAATAACTGAAAACTCGTTTAAGAAATAATCTAGCAATTTTATGGCGTCCATTATTCAGCTCAAGAATACATGAACCAACTCGAGTAAAAAAAAGAAAATATAATAATATATATTACTATTTGTTGTTGCCAATGGCCATACTTTGAACTAGTATTTTAATTAAAATAGCTTACAGAATAAATCCTCTGCTTTGGCTTCATAAATTACAATTCACTACAGAAATAAATAGAAATACTTTTTTGAAATAAATACAAGGAATAATATTAATAATTACCTATTAATATTTCTAGAGTATAATTTGAGACTTAAGTTTCTAACGGTTACAACGATTTATTGTCTAATGCATCGTCAAAATTTGAGCATTGGGATGCTTATCAGGGTTTTGCATCAGGAATTGAACTGCGAATTCGAGATTTAATCCTACCCAAGATAGCATATGTCCTAGTGCCTGGTGCATGTAAAATTAAGCCATGATATTATTTTTTCCCTTTTAAAATAACTTTCAAAAACAAATTTCATGTAACTTCATAAATGAACATGCAATTTCAAAAAAAATCAAAGGACCTTCTTAGTTGTCAATATTTGTTATCGATATTTGCACTCGGGTCCTACATTGGCTAATATTCATGAATGTATTTTAATTTGACATTCAAATGCTTCTGATCAATTATAAATTTTTTAAAACTTAAAAATTAGACATTTAAATTTTAATGACGTAAAATGTGACAGCCACATTAGATAATTGTTTCAAAGTTCATACAGTGAATTCTTTTTTCGTTTTCTCATAAAATTTGACATTTTTACTTTTTCGAAAGCTACATTATATGAGAAAGCAATATAGCAATTGTCAGAAAATTCAAACTCGTGATTTTAATGAATCTTCGTGGTTTTTTTTTTGACGAATAGTTAAAAAATGTATTTTTGGAAAATGTCCATCTATCTGCAGCAATGATTCAAAATAGCTTTGAGTTTTAATGTTGAATTTTGGTATATGTCTTTAAATTAATTTCATAGATCTATTTCGAATAAAATTTGTTTCAGAGGAAAATCTGTCAGGCTTTTTTGAATATAAGTTCACATGATAATTAGAGATTGAAGATAACTAGATAGATAAAATTTGGTACACAAATTTGATATCTGTGGTATAGATCTGACAAATTTTGAGTCATATCACTTGACGACTTGATACCTAACGGCTAGTTTTTTCATAAAAATATAAACGCGGCAATTCAAAAACGCAATGATTTAAAACCCCATATCAAATTTGATATCTTTCGTACTAAAAGTGCAGGTTTATTTCAATATTTTGAGAAAAACTTGTACAAAACACATAGTGTATCTGAATACCATAAACGCATATGAGGGGTTAATCGCCGAGGATGACGCAATAGATTCTGTAAAAATGCTAAACTTACAACCGAGATTTGTAATCTTTTTAACTGTTGTACGCAATGCCATGACAAGTTTTAGGGACACCACTCCCTCTGATCTGTAGAGTTTGTAACATACAAATGAATTGCAAGATAAGATGTTCATTAAATTTATTAAATCTGGAAATGACAAAAGAAATATTTTGAACGCTATTTTGGCATTTTGTTGTAACAATTTGAATTTAAATTAACGTTTCCAGGTTCAGTCTGTGTTGCGTTTTAAAATTGATTCATGGTACTCTGCAGAAAAGAGCAGCTCGCTCCAAATCTTTCTTTCACTTTCCATAAATAAACAAGAAAACCTTCCTGTTTTCAAAGTAATCGAAAGAAAGGCTTTTTCATTTAATCGGTTATTGAATTACCCCTTTTCTGACATAAAGTGAGGTGATATTGTGAAGTATAAACCTGGTGAGTGATTAAATATATCGGTAGATAAGCTGTTGGAGAATAGCTATGGTTTATTGGTACGATTGTTATACCAATCTTATTTCGTGGAGTATGTTGGTATCAGCTTGGGGACATCAGTAGGAAAATAGACATGTATAATCAGTTGGGTTTTTTATCGATAATTTTTAGAACTGGGAAAAATGGATTCTTTATCGCTTTAATGAATGGTCGAATCAGAGAACGGTAATTTATCGTCGTATCAGAAAGGAACGATGCCCACGATTTCTTGCGAGGAAATATAATTGGGTGATATTATATATGGTTAGCTACCAACTTTATAGAAATTAACTGCTGCCCATTGGCCATTAGCCGGGCCTTAAGCTGCATTCATAGAAAAACGTTGTCTTGAGGTGAGTGAAGTTGCGAAATTTTTTTGAGTGTTGAAAATATATGCAACGTGGCACTATATGGTTAACTACGTTAGAAAAAATAGTAAAAATAAATTCATTGAAATCATTAGTCAGTACTCGAGGAAATATTTCAATTTTTACCGATGGCTTTCAAGCTGAAAATATGCATCGATACGGTAGAAGCGCAGACACGCGCACGCACGCACGCACGCACACACACACACACACACACACACACACATTATATATATATATAATAGAGTATTGAAGGGCATATACATGCAATCATTACCTGCCTAAAGATTAGTTGTATAAATGTTTGGTTACTTAAGCGAATAGTTGTAAATCGATCAGTTTATATGGGACAACCGATAAAAAAATTTTTCTTCAAAGAGAAGAATCTTTTTTTATTTTACAGCTATATAGGATGCGCGTAATGTCTAGTGGTCATCGGAATGCAAAGGGTTTTTAAAGTTTTCAGTAAGTAATGTGCATATGTCATTGTATCTCATTCAAAAATATGCAATGCTGATGTGGGTTTTTCATGCAATTATTTAACTGCACATGGGTAAGTGTAAGGATAATTCTCCTAAACAGTGGCACGGTCCTACTTGGGTCGCTCCGCCGTTCTTCTCGTGTCGTTGGGGTGGATTCGTCCGGTGCGACATTCCTCGGGGGAGAGACGCCCCGATCCCACATTGTTGGCCAAGCAAGGAATTCTGTTCCTGCAACGCGGTTTGCCGAGTGGGAAGGGTTGAAAATTTGATATTGTACAGAAGGTGAAAATTTGAACGATATATATTTTTAAAATGGCGAACTGCAGTCATAGAGCAGAATTTAAAAACATTTTTAACTCATTCACTGCCATAAATGGTAAGAATGCATTACCAATTGTGAATTCATTCAATAAGTTTAGAAACTGATGCATTCTGCAATCCCTGTTTCCCTGGGGCTCAAAATGTGTCTGCATTTGCGGCACATGAGGTCATCGTATTAAATGGTTCTGGAAACGTTAAAAGAATAAATTCAATTGCCAGTTGATAGAAAAATCTGAACCCTATAAGACCTTATGTATTATTGGGTTTTTGATTCCTATGTTGATCCGTTCAACGTTTAACAGGGTTCTTTTCTTGACGAATTATATTAATAATGGAAAAGTAACCTTTTACGTGATTAAAGGTCATGAACATATATTAGGTCCTCTAATGAATATCGAAATTTGGGAAATAGAAAAAAATTGTGAAAATAAATATATTAAAAAAATCCGAATTTCAGAAACTGTATTATATATAAAACCTAAAAAATATATGAATACAGAAAAAAATTCAGTACCCCCCTTAAGATTCTCTAGAATGTTTTGGAAAAACGGGATTAATATTATTGGATATTCTGTCAGTTAATTTTATTAGTTGGAAGTGACTGATAGAGAACAGAAATGCGAAAATAATTGCTCATCTTCATTAAAAATAATTTTGTTTTGAGTTTTGATTTCATTTTAAGGATAAATAACGAAAATAATCATAAATAACAGCATACGGGAATGTAATAATATATTGGTGTATATTTTTTCTGAAAAAGAGAACGGTTACTCATCACAGAGGGTTTAAATTCTTTGGCAAATATCGGTAATAGAGATGATATCGATTTTTCAGCATGCAAATTTGGCATTAAGATCACTTTTCTTAAGCAAAAGTGAAAACACTTCGGAAATCTCATTGACCTGAATAGCTGGCAGTGAATGAGTTAAACTTGCAATTCTTCATTTACATAAGTACTTAAAAGGATGTTAGAACATAATTTTAAGTACCCCAAATAGACGGTTATATTTGTTCTATTGAGAGGTTTTGTAAAAAATTGTTAGATAATTAAAGAAAAAAGTTCTTAAGGTTAGATTGCTTGTTAAACATGCATTGGATGTTTGATATTTTTGTCAAATTTGAATTCCCGCGGTAATGATTTAAATTTTCTTTCGTCAGACATTAATCATTATTGAACTCTGAAGTACACGAGATCTTACAAACAAACATCTAGAAACGCGCAGTTTAATTAGTGCATCTATTAGAAGCGATAGATTTCCCTCCGTTGCACCATTCGTTAAGAGATTGCTGAACTTCCTGATACAAGGTCTTGTACGAAGATTTCTATTTCGCTTAACATTCATTGCATCCCAAAATCAAATGTTTCCACTACTAATATTTTATTGAATGCAAGAGGAAACATTTTCAGCATGTTCAGAATTGACTCTTGTGCAATACAGGCGTTTTAACATTTGTCCAATTTAATGGGCAATTAAAATTTAGGACGGGAACGGACTGGATGTATATATCAACTGTTCGCTTGTAAGATGAATGAACGAAGTTCGTGGATATGAATAATGAAAACATAATATTGCCTTTTTTTCTAAATTGGAAAAATGCCTACCACATTGTTAGTGAAATTTTAAATGTCCAGGCTAATATCATATAAATTTGTTTAAAATTCTTTTATACAACGTATTATGAGCTAAAATATTAACTTGACTCTGATGTTTCCGCATGGCGAATGCGTGTGTTGGTAAATTCTGTAAGAAAAAAAAGGCCCTCTCATTGCTGGAATTTGCGATTTATTGTAGTGAGAGGAGTAAGCATTTCTTTGCCAAACTGAAATGTTCGAAAAAGACGAGCTTGCCCGTAGTTGCTCGTGACTTTGTAAATGGAAGATAAAACCTGAACTCTGTGCGAGATTTGATATTTCCAGCGAATTGAAAAGGAATTGAAATTCGTTTTATAATAGAAATTGTGCCCATTTCCCTTAATGAACTTGAAACTTTGTTTAGAGACATGAATGGTTTGTTTAAAAGGTAATAAATATTCATTCTGTTTATGACTGCAGTTCGTAAATATAGCTTGTTTTAGTGGTTGTTTAAAGAACATGATGGTTTTAGGATGAGGTTTTTGCCGTCAACAAATATCCGTAGGCGAAAAAAATCCGTAGATGAAAAATAAAAATGATATCTGCACGAGCATCCCAAAAATCAGCTTTTAATAATGTATTGCCATTGCACTTACAAAGGCTCTGATTTAAAATAAAGTTCATTACTACAGCAAAAACCGCGTCATTTTGAGTACGCGATTATATGAAATGAAATAAATAGGAAGTGTGATAATTTTTTTAAACAATAAATGCAAGGCAAACTTTTTTGGATCGTTTGAAATACTCAAGTTACTCATTCAATGAAACCATTAAAATAAATAAAAATATAATTTAACTTGTGCGAGCACGTATTGCTTGGCCATTCAAGAAATTATCTTCTTACATGCATAGATTCCAATATTCATAGCAGATTTCATTTTAATTTGTTTTCGCCTACAGTTGAGATTTGAGTTTCAGCTTTGGTAATTTTTTCGCATTAATACTAAAGAAGCAATAAATGATGTTAAAGGATGAGCGTTTCCAGAAATTTCAGTTTGAAAAAGTCTTGAAGGCGCCTGCAGATCCACCGTCAAATACAAAGAAATGGATCCCAATTTTTTCAACTATTCATTGGAATTAATCTGCTTAAAAAGAATATTTAACAATTTATGATCCATTTTATTAATATCATTGCTTAGTATCACGATTACAACTTTTATAACAGTATTTATCCATTTTTGCAATAGTTGCTACGAATTAGTTTTGCGGATTTATTACTTTAAGCTCTAAAATTCAAATTTTGAAGTAATTCGTTGGAAATACAAGTACTCATTTCTTTCACGAGAAAATCAAGTGGTGCATTTGAGTAACGTGATGAAATTGGAAATGTAGATTAATAGTAAATTTACCACATAGATTTTAAAAAGGGGGGTTGCAAATTTAAGAAAGGACGATCAAATAAGTAAGGCTATTATTTTAGAGATTTATTTATGTGGATGAAACAAATCCACTTAAATCTGAATTTTTCTATTTTGGGGTAGGAAATTGCGCTTTTGTTTCGTTTTCTAATTAACACAAAATATTCATAAATGATGAAATCCAAATTTCATGTTTCTCATTTTGAACGTGTAAGTGGTATTATATTTTGTTTAACAAGAAAAAAGGTTACTGTAAGGATATTCATATCCAAAGATCTTGCGAAGTATCGGATATTTCCTATCAAATCAGCTCTTTCCCCTGTTTTTAGTAGCTCCGCCAGGGTCCAGTGCTACAGTTTCTCGTCCTTTCTGAAGGACAGATAATATGAAAGATATAATGCGATGAGATATTACTCAAATAATGAATTCAAAAAATGGAGTTAGTAATCGATTTGGCACCAAGACTAGAAATCAGTTAGATATGGCGAAACTTTCCACAGTTGTAAAATTATCAAGGCTTTATAATTGGCGTATTAGAGCAATGTATTTTTCCTAATGATTGACAGTGATTGGTACTGATGGTTAAAATCGCATTGAAAACTATAGCATTCAATAACATTCATAAAAAAAAGATGTTCCTTGGGTATTGTTTACCCGTAGTCGCAAAAAAATTGCACAAATGTACAGCGAAATTGTACTTTAGAATATTTGCACAATAGGCCATTAAGAATAAAGCATAGACGCATTTTTATTTCTGATACCTTAACTAATACCTTTTGACACTTTAATTTGCATTAATGATATGAAGAGTCGTTCGGTGAATTCTTTACAAAAAGTTTGCAAAATTGGGTTTGTTTATTTAATATAATTTCTGGTTTATTATAAATTGCAAGAAAGGTTTATTTCTTTAGAAAGTACTCTATATCACCGACTATTCATATTCTTTTCTAATTGATAAGAGTCGAGTTGAAAAGATCGTTCATTGTGCTTAATAATAGCCCAGAATAGGTTTGGATTAGCTCCGATGATTTTGTTAGTCACTATTTCATCAATTTTTATTCCCAATTTGGAGAATTTCAAAATTATCCAACCAATGCATTGAAATTATCTTGAATAAGTTTAATCAGTTCCCAATAATCTATTATGAATCGCATTTCAAATATCCTGTTTTTAAAGTCATTTTTTTCTGTTTCTATCTCGTTTTGGGCAGTCTTGTAGCTTTGTTCAACTTCTATTTTTGGTAATCATGGAATTGATGATCAACTACCTATGAATTTCAAGAGACAGTAGTTTTTCAACATTTTGAATCGATGGAAATTATCATTTTCATAATGATATTAATTATATTTCAAAGTAACTGTTATTTAGATAATGCTCATTTTCCCCATACCTGTTTTCTTATTCCATTTGCTGTTTACTGCTTTGCAAAATGTCTTGAGCTCAAAAGTAGAATCGTGTGCCTTTTATTCAAAAACAATTCTTTTTTTTTTGCTTAAAGAATTTTTTATTGTATTTATTAAGAAATTTTATTTAAAAAAATTTCTTAATTGAATATTGTTGTAGTGATTTATCCTAAATGAAGTACTTCATTTTCGGATGGAAAGTCAAATCAGTGATTTAAAAAAAAATTCCGTTTCAGTATCTTCGAAATTTTGTGTTTCAGTAAATAATTATACAAAAGATACTGTTTAAATTAAAAGAACGAATTTTTTTTATTCAAATAAACCTATCCTAATTCTTTCAAATTAAATATTGTACTATTTCTATTTTATTTCCAGCACTCAGTCTAATATGTAGTATAAGATTGCATTGGAGTGCTTTCTAAGCTTTTCAGGTTATTCTCACGATAATAACTTTACAGATTATATTTAACCATAGAAAAAATTTTTAAAGAAAAAGTACATGTAATATATTTTCCACTAGATTATTTTAATCATTTTGAGGTGATGCAAAATCGTTTTTGTGTAATTATTTTCCTTTTAAAATGACTTAAAAAGGCCCACACACTCAAGTTTTAAGCTATTTTTGTAATCTCTGAAAAGCTTGCAGGAAGAATTTTGTTAATTATTTTCAGCCCTTTTTTCTTTTAAAATGGAAATGGCAAAAAATAAGTTTGATGTTTTTAAACTTTTAAAGCATTTTCATCTTGGACAGTTAAATACTGTTTTGAAATATATCATGGAATTATTTACCGAAATGGAAAGGGATCGAATTCAGCTTTCGTTGAAACGTTAAATGGAGAAAAGTGTCATGGATGCGACTTGTTAATTTCCTTATATTGAGACTTCGGGGAAAATTCTTCGAATGCATATAAAAAAAATATCAAAAATGTCAGCTGTGCGACTAAACTAAGCAATATGTTTAAAAACAATAGTTCATCCAAAACTTAGTCAAAGTCAAGAATTTACGAGTATGAAATTTATTTCAATTTCTTAGAAGCTTCATTAATTTAATTTGATTTTCTAACAAATCCGAAACAAAGAATTAATCCTCTTCGTCTGAACGCGTCAAATACATTCAAGTGGAATTTCTGAATGGCTGCCATAACGCGCATCAAGTATTCTAAAGTTTTGAAACTTTTAAACGTTCAAAACATTTTGTAAGTGTTTACTTGTTTGAGAGGTTTTTTTCCCGAATGCGGTGGAAAACAGAAGAGAATTTCGGGGAGAGGAGAGGAAGGCAAAAGAATTATATAGATATAAATTTTTATTTAAAAAATATTTATCAAAAAGACTGCACGATTCTTAGCTTATTTACAAATAATGTAACTTATGTTTCCTTAAAAAAATATAACTCCAATTTTAAAAAAATTCCATGTAAGAATACTTAGAACATGTTAAAAACTTGTCCGCAGCTTCAAATGAGAATGCTGGCGAATCATCAGGCTTTAGAATTTCAAAATGTCCATCCATTTTATTTCTCTGCTGATTTTAACTGTTTAATAATCTGAAAATTTAAATCTATATACTTCATTGCGATGCGTGATTGTTTGGTATAATTTTATTTTTCAAAAACTAAGATAAAAATATGTGTTAAATCTAAATATAATTTGCATTCAGCTGCCCAAGATTTAAGGGAACACCGCGTCTAAAGACGCCTAAAATATCGATTTTTATTTGACATTTTGAGATTTTATCCTTTCTGAATTTCCGAAATGCACCTTCAGTATTTGTTTATAAATAGATTGCGTTCGTAAATGACACCTTTCGATGTTTTTCTTTTCCTCGTTAGAGAACAATATTCTTCTCTCTAACGAAAGTAAGAGGATGCGAAACGTGTTTCAAATTCCTTTAATTAAAATTCCTCTTCGGTTTTACTCCAAATTGGAAGGTTCATATTCATACTATAAATATTAATATAAAGGTCCAAGTGGCAACATTGTAGGAGTACTTAAAATAATCATGTGAACACTTCCTTTGTTTCTTGCAAACACTTAATGTGTTGTGTATTATATTAAAAGGAGGAAAAAGGCATTTTGTGCCGCACAACCTTATTTAAAAGCACATCCTAA
>JAOUZG010052440.1:42949-75452 GCA_026289955.1 Argiope argentata | reverse complement strand
TGAGCTCAAAATTAAAAAAAAATGTGAGCTCAAAATTAAAAAAAAAATGTGAGCTCAAAATTAAAAAAAAAAATGTGAGCTCAAAATTAAAAAAAAAAATGTGAGCTCAAAATTAAAAAAAAAATGTGAGCTCAAAATTAAAAAAAAAATGTGAGCTCAAAATTAAAAAAAAATGTGAGCTTACAATTAAAATAAAGAAAATGTGAGCTCAAAGTTTTAAAATAAAGAAAATGGGAGTTCAGAATTAAAAAAAATGAGAGTTCGAGATTTTCATTGTAGTGTAGTATAGAAATGCTCAATTTGCTAGCAGCTTACATTGTGCGGGAATGTACAATTTGTATAGCATAATAAGAATTTTTCATGCACGGCTAAAATTTATTAAAATGTTATAGCATATTGTGCTTAGTGTTTTCAAATTATGTTGGAACTTTTGTGTGCTGTAATTAAGGTATATTTTCATTAAAAATTAATTGTATTATCTGCAGAGATATTTTTAAAAAGTTTCCATAGATATTATGTTTTAAGAGATTTCAAGATACTCCTTTTACTCACTTGATGAATAATACAGTGATTAAGAATATTTTTGTAAATTTTTAAATCTTTTCTTAAGAGTTTAATTTGTATGCACACCAGTGTTTGATAGAAAGTTGTCTTCCAAAGTTTTAAAATGATAGATTTGAAATATAAATACCATTTTTTGAGAGCTGCAGCATCAGAAGTTATTTACTTGAAAATGCCATGAAAAATGTAATGCAGAGAGAGGCTTCATTGAATATGTGTGCCTTGAAAAAAAAAATACTTTCCAAGCATCGCTGATGTTATAATTGTTTAAAAGTTTCACTAACTACAGCTCAAGGGGACTGCAAAGAAACTATTTTGCGCGTACTCTCAGTTGAAAGCTGTTATGGAAACTTTGCACCGAGGTTTGCTGTTCAAGAACCAAATCGAAACAATCAGCGCACAAGAATCTGGACGGGATTGCGTGCTTATTTACTTCGAACGTTGTAGTAAAAAGAGCATTGCGATCGAAAATCCTCTAAATGGGTAGTTTGTGTTCAAGCAAAAAGAAGAAAAACAGACTGAACTCAAAATGTTCCATTAACAAGCCCCATTCCGAAAGCTGTACAGAGAATTTACTGAACACAGCAAAATCTTGGAACATTTTCTTTATGTATGATATGCGATTCCCCTAAAGCTGAAGCCTCAGCAA
Source organism: Argiope argentata (assembly GCA_026289955.1). Classification (NCBI taxonomy): domain Eukaryota; kingdom Metazoa; phylum Arthropoda; class Arachnida; order Araneae; family Araneidae; genus Argiope; species Argiope argentata. The sequence goes on along the minus strand of JAOUZG010052440.1, from coordinate 74,242 downwards.
CTGTGTAGGTAGCTGAGCTGGTGCTGTATAAATCAATCGACAAACATGGACTCAGAATTGCATCCATTTTCATATACAATTTCTCCCGTCCACCCCAAACCAAAAGGGTCTACTTGGAGAATCTTCCAAGTACTCCACCAAGAAAAACTTTTTGGAATTTGGTGTAGATAATTGTAACTATACCACAGAAATTTACTGCTTTCAAAGAGCTTTCAACATTATGAACGGACTGGATCAAAAATCTTTGCCATTCATTGATCGATAAAATCTATGCACCGAACTGAAGTAAATTATCTCTTCAAGCCATAATCTGACTTTGATGTGCCTGATGCGTCATGATTTTAACCGATCTTGAGAAATATACAAAGGACATTTTTTGCAAGTCATCGGGAGTAATTAAACATTAGCCCACCGTGTCGTCAATTTGAAATTTCATTGGACATGAAATAATTGTGACTGTATTGGACTGTTTCTGATGCACTTCATCTGCTTAACCAATGAACTTTGCCCGCCATTTTAATGAATGATTTGATGGAGGGATGGTGTATCATGACTAATAGCATGAATTATCATGCAATTCTAACTTTACGCTCAACGGATGAAAAGATCTACTCCAACACTCCTAATGCTTAAAAAAAACACGGTTCATGTTGCTACTATCAACGATCAACTTTTGCTACTCGCCTGCTTCGTCCTTTGAAAATGGCTTCAAACGATTATTTATCAATCACATCTAATGTCATCTAACCACAAACACGAGCGAACTTTCATCGACTTTTTTTGCATAGATCTCTTCATTCCATATAGTTAACAGCTCCTCAACCACATAAATTTTCGTCGTTTGCTCTGACTTATCGGCCAACATCGAAGTCTGCAGCTTTCAAAAATGGTATTTTCTGAGTAAATTAGAGAATATTGAGTGTAAGAGTTAAAAATTATTAATTACATAGAAGAAAAAAAATATTTCTCATGAAAGGGGAAATCCCCCAGTAAGGAAACTTAAAATTTAATTATTGTTTATTGAACATTGTTTTATTGAAAAGTATTATACATTGGTGCAAAAAAATTTGTTAATACTTGTAGAATAACTCGGAATATAACTATTAAAGTTTTTGCGCGAATTTTGAAATGATAATGTTGATTTTATTTATTTTTAAACGATAAAAATACTAAAATTTTAGTGAAATTTTCATAAAATAATATAAACTTTAAAAAATGACTCGCTTTAATTAAAAAAAATAATTAGCACTTTTACAATAAATGTGCAAAAAAAAGAATATAAATGGTTTAATTACGGGTTTATTTTGGAGTCTCAGTTTATAATTGCATTTTTATATTGAAAATGAAAATATGTATTGTGCAAAATACGAATCTAATTGCTTTGAGCATCATTGCATGTACTGAGTTGCCCCGGAAAAAATAACTTCAGATTTAGTTTCTGGGCAAGCTCCGGGCTCATTGAAAAATAAAAAATGTCGAGCCTTTCTTTTAAGAAATATTTTTGTATAAGTTAATTAATTAAATGACTTTTTAATTTGTATTTTGTTAAAAATATATTCCATAAAGGTATCTAAAATGAAACAGTAAACTGTACACTCGCAAGCAATTATGAGAATGCGAGTATATCAAATTAAAACCTTAGATGTTGTTCTGGCAACCAAAATGTTGCCAGAATTATATATTAGTTTAAAAATGTTTCAGAAATGTTTGACGTATGACTTAAATTTTGTCTTTAAAATTGAAAAAAAAAATTATTTTTGTGCACAATTTGTTATATTTTTTGTTAAATATATTACTGAATGAAGAGTTTTCATATTGTAAAATTTCGTATTAATATTTTGTTTGTTAAATGGAAAATAGAAAATAAGAAATAATAAGAAAATGAGAAAAAATATAAAAAAATAAATGAGAAAAAAAATGAAAAAAAAAGAAAAAAAAAAAAAAAAAGAAAAAAGAAAAAGAAAAATAAAAAAAAAAATTAAGAAAAAAAATGAAAAGAAAAAATATATGAAAAAAATAGAAAAAAAAAATATGAAAAAATAATACAGAAACTCTAAATTATATGCATTTTACTATGAAATATGTTGATATGCTGTTTATTAATTGTGCTGTTCTTGAATTCTATATTAAGAATTGTTTTGTATATAAGGTTTAAAAATTAAACTCATAAAAAATTGACTGCTTTAAAAAAAATTCAAAATATCCTAAGATATATATTATAAATTTTTAATGTTTATGAAATTTTTTTTAAAAATTACTACAAGAAAAAAAGTTGATTTTGCTTGCCTGAATTAGAAATTCATAACTTCTCCTAAATTAGTTCTTAATCATTGTAATAAAGTCTCTATAATTTGTTTAAATATGAAATTCAAGTTACATTGATAAATGTTATTTGAATTATGCATTCTTTTAAAATTAGTAATGTCTTTAATTTTCCTTTAATTCTTTGGTACTTTCACAATACTTAAGAGTGAAAGTTTAAAATATGTTGCTTGATTCTAGATCTGTGTTGATGGCAGTCAGTTTTTTTCGTTGAGGAAAAAATTCTGGAGTCATAATTTACTACTTTTTTAAGCGTAACTTTCAAACGTATATTTAAGAAAGTGTAACAACAAAGGTTAAATCTGAATTTATACCTTTTCTTTACTTTAATGCATTTAGAAACTTTGTGTATCTTTTAAAAGATTTTTCAAAGTAATGAAAAGTGTCATTATGATTGCACTTCTAAGGAAAATGATTGAAATAAAAAGTAATCTACCATTTCATTAATTTTTTTTAATTGAATACGAAGGCTGTATTTGTAACACTGAATTTATTTTTTTGAAGTAACTTTTTTTTATAAATGGTTGTTTAGATTTCCTTCTAAAGCCTACCTATTTGAGCACCCTGACTTTATTCTAAATTAAAAGTGCAATTTTTTGTGTATATATAAAATTCTAAAGAAGGAACAGCTGCTTGTATCTGTTCTTTAAAGTGTTGAAATCATAAACTTCTGTTCCTACGAACACTTGCACTTCGTAATAAGCTATCGTCGAAAGAAAATATCTGGAATTATTCTAACATCATGAAGGATAAAAAAATGATTTTTCTCAGCGAAACATGTTTGTTCTCTTTATAATTAACTTATTTTATTTATCGGGACTCAACGTCGTGTGAATTCATGCTTGTTGAACAGCATTTATCCACAAGACGAATTCTCTTAAGATTCTTGATTATCATTCATTAAAACAAATTCACTGCTTAATGGGTTGAATTCATTAAACTGAAAATTATCAAAACTGAATTTGGAATCTTTCACTGACAATTTTTTATAGGAACCAGATTCAGTAAAAGTTTTTAAACCATTGGAAACAGAATGGTTATACTTCTCGACTTTGTGAATGCTTCATATTTTATAAATCAATTAACTGAAGTCTGTGATGAGTGCATCGTGAAAAACTTTTTTTAAGAAGTAAATTTTGCTGATGAATTTTTAAACGGCTTTAAAGTAAAGATTAATGTCCATGTGCAGTCATGAAAAAACGGGAGAAGAATGCATTCGTTATAATTGCGTAATTTTCTGAATTATCTATTAAATATATATTCGTGTCAAGGAACTAGTTGATGTTCTCGTTTCAAGTTATTGAAAAAGATTTAATTTGGTAAACTGATAATGACACAAACATTTTTAAATGTGCTTATTTAAATATTCCTGAATTACAGATAGTAGAAAACAATATTAGGTGATCGGTTATGATCACATCTGTCTTTTAAATGTTATAATGGGGATTGAATACGCAAAAGAAAATGAGTGAGAATGTTACATGTTAAAAGTTCAAAATAAAGCTCATGCTAATTTTTTTCTAGGATTACGAATTTTTTGCCTACATGCTTTGTAGCATATTAATGTATGAATATATTATTTCTGATGCCAACGTTTCTGATGTTCCAATATCAAAATTGTGCTAAACACTATAACGAGAGATTTATTTTATAAACAAGCAATTATTTAAAAAAATATTAACTATTGCCATAATTAAGGAAACGAACTGCGGAATAATTGAACGATTCATTGGCAGATGATTCAACTTTTATTTTTTATTCAGGCAGCATTACATTAAAAGCAAAGTATTTTATTTCAACTTTATCACGTTTCTCACTCTTTTCTAACTGAAATTTTTATTATTATGTACGGCTCTTCAAAGAATCAATGAATAGTTTTCCTAAGCATATCATCCGATGCTGAAATGTGATAAATTTCAAAAGTAGTTTGTTGAAAAGTGTCTTCTGAAATATTTTAGAACTAGTTTAATAAACAATAATTATTAAAATGACACGAGTTGAATTTTATTTCTTTTCAAAAATGTGAATTATGTGCAATTTTGAGCAAGTTTCAAAGAAATTTCAAGTTTACTTACGACATGCTTTAAAGCTACAAGAGATTCTTAAAGGAATTTGAAACATCTAAATATATAATATTCTTGTGATCCCCTTTAAAAATATTTTTATTATTTAAACAGATGATCCTGAGGAAATTTAAATAAAAATATAATTAATATTTTAGCATCGTTTTTTTACAACTTTGGCAAAAAGTTAACCTGATATTTTCAGAATAATTATTACTTTTTTGTACTCGTTAGTGCAATTAAAAGAATTATGGCTAAGGACCGCTTATTAATAACTGACAATATTTTTTATATCCTTCTCTTTGGAAAAGTGTTTAAATGCATAAATTTATCTCGTTTTCTTGACTTAAAATAACAATAGATTTTAGGAAAAATAATGCATCTTATAGTTTTGACGTGTAGTCAAGTTTTTGAATAATAAATATTCAAATTTTTGAACATTATGTATACTTAAAATTCTAACACCTTCTGAGGAAAAATACCTGCGTCTTTGTTATGACAGCCAAAAAAAAGAGTTGGTCGTGATAGAATTATATGCTCAATTTAGCATTTCTTGACTCGATTCATATCATCTGAGGTGGTATAGTTAATATGAAACTTTACACGTTATCTGCAAAACGTGTTATAGTAAAAATGTCTTCTATATATTTTTGAAAGGACTGTAGAACGCTTGAATTAGAAATATGAATGTCTATAATTCAGAAACCATTCTTTAAAAGAAAATTAGAGTGGAAAAATAATCTTCTACGCAGACAAAAAAAGAAGGCGCCTTTTAACTAGCAGGTGTTTGTTTTAATACGTGAAAATAGACTCGTAAGACAGCAAGCATCCAGCAGCACTTTTCGCCATTTAACTTGTTCTCAGGATTAAAAACTAAAAATGATTTCATTTTAATTCGAATGTTTATTATCCATTACTTTAATTAGTTAAATAAATAAGTTGTTCAGAATTAATAGAGATATTTAAGAAGATTTCTCACTTAATAATTGTAGTCTTTTGTAATCTTATGTGAGATTATTCTGTTGATAATGAGGTGTAACGATTGCATTTTTGCATCCATAAAAGCAGTGATACATAAATAAAAAGAACATATACAATCCATATTTTCTCTATGAGAAAATACAAACAAGATAATAAAGCTACGAGAAAAATAAATCGTTTCACTTCAGTGCTATGAGCCGACATTATAAAGCATGTGTATGGAAATGAGCAGCATCTCTTAATCAGAAAGAATCGCTGGGTAAGAAATAACTGAAATATTTATTTACATCAAATAAAAATTTAAATTAAAACTTAACTGCAAATAATGCTGGATGTGTAAAAGAAAGGGAGAGAGAGAGAGTTCTTAATCTTCTCGATTCTATAGTCTTGCTAAAAGAAGATCGAATTTTGTCCCTGGATAGAAACGCATTTAAAATCAAATTGTGATAAAATTTTAAAATGAAATTTCGTTTTAGCCCTAGAAATGTTAAACAATTTCCTGGTGGACAGCAAAATATTTTGTTTAAAAGGATAATATTCTACATTGACAAGTGTGAGGAAATGTTTAAAAAATTTCTACTGCTCATGAAAAAAAAATTGAAAAAAACTTCCCCCTGTTAGTTTAATCTTAAAAGCATTGAAATCGTTACCGTTTGATGCTTGATATTTTGAGTGCATAAATTCATGCAAGCATTACATTCATAAAGTGATTTTTTTGCTAAACTAATAAATTTCTTATTCCCAGCTTAGAAATAAAATGTTACTTAAAAATTATTCAAAACAGAATTTCTAAACGCTTGACTCGATGATTTCTTTTTCAAGAGTTTCATACATAAGATTAGATTTCATTTAATTTCAATTTTGGATATGTCTTATCATTTTTTTAAACTTCTGTTATTTCTTCAGTTTTAAATTTTTCTTAAATGTAGATTAGAAGAATATTTTGAATGAAGTTTCTTATTTCTAGAGTACGATTCGATGATGTGCATAAACCAGATTCAAATTAAATTCTTTTTTCAAAATAACTCGCATTTATCAAATCGAGCAATTTTCAATATTTTAATAAGGTTTCTTTTTCTATAGAACTTTTGCAAAAGCGTTTAATGAAACCTTTCTAGAATATCTTAATTTTCTTGTTAAGGATTAGGATTAGGGAAATTCTTATCTGATGAACAGAATTGTAAACTTTTCATATAGCACGAAATTCTACTCAATGATTATGCCATATATGGACGAAAGTTGTGCATTGATTTTTTAATGTTTGAGTTCGGGATACTCAAACTCGAGAAGAAATCAAGAAAATCAAAAATATTTAACATCTAGGCTCAAAATTATTGAAAAGCTTATTAAAAATTTAAATCTGATAAATATTTTAAGGGTATTATAAATTTCAGGGTGCACGTGAATTTTATAAAATATATTAGGGAAAATTTTCTAGGCATTTATTGATAGGGGGCTACTTTTTGAGGTTCAAGTCATTTTATCTTTAGCATTACAGAAAAAGAAAGATTAGCATGATAATAGATTGAAAAGAAAATGATTAAAATATCTACTTTCATTTATACGAACTTGTAGTTAAGCGATGGAAAAAAGGCATCGTGATATCTCTATGTGGTGCTTTCCTAAGAAAATTCTGATTTTTTTTCAGCCACTGTAAATAATATTGTCATTAGGCAAAGATATTATTTAGTAAGACCTAAATTGGAGGAAAAGGTGTCGCAGTTAATAGTGAGAATGCAAACGGTTTAACATAAAATGACTTCTTTTGTTTCAATGTGTAAAATTGGTCCTCATAGTGAATATTCATCACCCCTTTTAATGATTGCACTGTAAAAAAATCATTAAATTTATATTTAATTTTTTTATCAAAAAAAAAATTGAACGATATTTGATTTTAATGCATACTCTGCACTGAGTAAAAAGTCTTTAACTCTGCTTTGTACAAATTTATAAAAGAATATTTTTCAAAATTTTAAAAAATAAAGAGTATTTAATAAATAATAATCTAAAAAATGAATTTCACACTGGTTATAAAGATTAAAAAATTCATATCTTCAAATTTACTCGGCCTTACATTGTATCAAATGCTGTTGGTATCTATTCTCGCTGGAACCATTAATAACCTCTTCATTATTAACTTTGCTCCCTGTATATCTGCATTACTTTGAAATGTTTAGTGCTATGTTGGGCATCTAACAGTCGCAATGTTTTCATCAGCGTGAAGAAATTTTTTTCTGTGTTTTCAACAATTCGCATGTATTTTCGGGTGCTGCCATTTTTAATCAGCTGATTAGATCGATGATTTTGCTGGAACTTTGACAATTGGAAGTTCACAGAAAGTTGGAAGGAAAAATAGTTAATAATACTTTGTTGTATAAAATTTCTTTCGTATTACGAAAAGTAAATTACATGAACATATATTTCAATGTCAAGGTACTTGAAGAAATTTCATTGTTTAATAAACTTCACTGAATTGGATACTATGATGTGATATTTAATAGGATCACGCTTTTGGGCTCAAGATTCATGGTTTCTATTTCTTTTTTGCAATACTTTCGGTGTTTATATTATTTTAAATTGGTACATATAAAAAGAAAATTTCAACTTTTAAAAATCGTACAACCGTTTCAGATTTTCGAAAAAAAGCAACTGACTCTTACTTATTTTGAAGTTCTGGTGCTATCATTTTTTGTGATGTTCGAGTAAACTAAATTAGAAAGCATTTGCAACAAATATTCCATGAAATAATTATAAAAGTCAATTTTCACTTTACCTTTCATACATTTTAAGGTAACATAACAATGTGTTTCGTATGATACAGAAAAGTAAAAATTTCACACTCTCTGCTCCAGATAGGCAATTGGCAATTTCTTTCGTTTTAATGAAACACAATTGCTCTATACATTTAATGTCCTGATTAAAAGCGAATAGTTAAGCGTTCAAATTAAAAATCATTATATTTATTATCTTGATTAAATTGCCTTTTTGGGTCACAGAAATAAGTAAAATATTATAATATGAGCAAGACTTGAACACCGTCTCCTTGCGTTTCAGTTTCTAAGATATCCAGATCCTTCCAATTATTTGCTATCTGCGATTTATGAAAATTATCTTTAAGGAAATCTTGATACACACAGAAAAGTGGTTTTTCCTTTTTTTCTTAGGTCGTATGAGCTAAAGGAATAATCAGACAGTAAATCATATATTCGTCTGAGAAAATTTTCTTGTAGACACTTGACTTCAAGTTTTGATCTACACAAATATACACAACTGGTATATAGAATGTACGAATTTATTTTTACTATGTAGCGAAGCTCGTATTGTGAACAATGTCGGTTCATGCTATCAATTATTTGGATAGCACTGAAATATTGATAAAGCAAATTTTGATATTTTCGAGGAACAATAACTAAAAGCAGTAAGTATTAGCAAAAATGTAATTTTCTTTTACGAAAATAACGACGTAAATTGAAAGCAAAGAACTTATTCAGTCTTTAAGTGTTGCCCATTTAACTAACTAGAACTGCATATTTTTTGCATTGAGGCAAAAAAAGTCCTCGAATTATTACTGTATTTCTGAAATCAAATTAAAACCATAATTTCACTTCATTTCTAGTAGATCTTTCAATTGGTTTGCAAGTGTTTTCATGGTTCGCTTTTTATCAGCGTAAAGAAGAATTTTCTATAAAAAGAAAAAAAAAATTCTATTAACTTTCAGAAGTTAATATGTGTAGATACGCATACATTTTAATTGTTATAAAATTATTATCGAATTCCTGTAATGAGATTAATTTTTCGTTGTTTTGAGGAATAAATTCGATTTAAATGTTTGATTGAAAACATTAGAACAAAAAAAAATGTCTGTTCAATGTTCTTTTTTTAACTACCCGATTTAAGATCGTAATGCTTACAAGGAAAAAGTCGATACGAAAAACACGATAGGTATTGGAAATATGATATATAATATAAATTTCATAATTGGGATTTATCAGTGCTCTTAACTATGGTGTCATAATTTGTTGTCACGTGTTTTTCATCTTCCTTCTTTATTTACGAGGTAAATTTTTCTTAAAATGCACAAATAAAGCTATAACTATTAACAGAATGAGAGATTTTGTTATTTTCTTATTTTGGTTTATTTCAAAACATTCGTTATATGGTGGAGCTGTTTTATCTGAATAAATGTAAATGTGTTATGACGCCATTTTGCTCAAACATGTTAGCGATTGGTGAAGGCAAACGAAAGAAATGAGTACTGGATGTTATTTCCTGTATCGGTTGAGCTGCTTTTTTTCCCTTCAAATTTATCAAATTGTGTTATTCTGAAGCCATATTATATCAATAAAAATCTGAGAATTTCGAGGAGCTGATTAATGACACAAATTTTGCCAATTTTTAATAAGTTCCGCGATGGCATGATTGAATCCTTTATTCAAGAGAATGTGGCGGAGACAATGTGTTGAATAATTTTTTAAAAAAATGCAGCGAGTTCGGTTCAGAATCCGATATTTTCGTCTTTACAATATGGATTTTTCATTCCTTTTTTGCGGATTTTTTTCATCTATAAACTATAGACCTATCAGTGGCGTGACTACCTTTCGCGATGTAGCGGGCTTTTACGACAAATCCGAAGAAATGTTAAAACACTAAAAGTTTTTTAAGAATTTCAAAGTATTGACCGCTGTAATACATTTTCGATTCCTTGGAAGCAAATAAAATAAAGCCCCCCCCCCCCCCCATAGCAGTGCTTATAATATACCTAAGGAAAGGATTTGTACCAAAAGCGAGTGACCAGCGCTATGCTATTAAAGAAATTTTAATCCGTTTCGGAAATCTGCATGGCTTTTACGTCTTGCCTAACACGTGCCACTGATGGGTATTCTATATTTTTGCATGCATACCAATCACTAAAGTAAGCTGCTATGTAATGAAATATAAGGAATAGGTTGTTATAAAAATATATATCGTTCAAATTTTCACCGTCTGTGCAATATCCAATTTTCAACCCTTCCCACTCGGCAAACCGCGTTGCAGGAACAGAATTCCTTGCTTGGCCAACAATGCGGGATCGGTGCGTCTCTCCCCGAGGAATGTCGCGCCGAACGAATCCACCCCAACGACACGAGAGGAACGGCGGAACGACCCAAGTAGGGTCGTGACACTGTTTAGAAGGAGAATTTCTTTATGCTTACACTTGTGCAGTTCGATAACTGCACTAACAATTCATGTTTACATGTGTATATTTTAGAATGTGATTCTTAACATTCTTTGTTTTAATTGTGATATTTAGTTGGTGCTCATCCCCCCTCTTCTTGAAGGTAAGTATATACTTTTTTTTTAGTTTTAATATTTAAAATGTTCCATTCATAAGGTGGGTGTGAAGGACAATATTCGATTCTGTAGATAACAATGAAATTTTATAAGTTTAATCGCGCTTTACGCATTTTATTATCATGTGAGGTCATGTTTTTTTGGGATGAGGTTTTTGGACTTAAAAATTATTTTACGCCTACGGATTTTTATGATCTGCACCAGCATCTCAAAAAATCAGTGTCTAATAACGCGTTGCCCTCTCATTTACAAAAGCTCTGATTTAAAAAAATAAGCTAATGACTACAGCAAATAAAACCTAGAAAAATGTCGTTTTGAGCACGTGATTATATGAAGTGAAATAAATAGGAAACGTGATATTTTTTCAAACAATAAATGCGAGGCAACTTTTTTTATTCTTTTGCAATACTAAAGTGACTCATGCAATGAAATAAATAAAATGGATAAAAATATAATTTAACTCGATCGAGCACGCGATGCTTGGCCGTTCAAGAAATTATGTGCTGACATGATTCTGAAATATGCATAGCATATTTCATTTTAATCTTTTTTACAAGTTGTTTCCAAACTGGAAAATTTTGACTATTTTAAAGATTTATTAATATTCAATGTGTTAGGATTTTTTTACCCAGCTTAATCAGAAAAATATCCTATACGGACAAATTAATACATATTTATAGAAAATTCAATCGCAAATTGTCAAACGTTTTCCCTTAATTCATCCAATCAAGTAATTTTTTTAAACCTTGTAGTGGATGACATTTGATATTAATACATTTTTTGAAATATCACTTCTTTATTAATTAATTAAAAACTAACTTTCTTGTCCAAAATCTTCATTTCCCCGCCTCCAAATTAACGAATTCTTTTATTTTTTTCCCCAACACCAATGAGGTTCGGCTTAACATGTTTTCGGCAGATTATTTTAAACGATTCTGTTTATTTTCATAATGCTTGATGCATTTAAAATCAAACATTGTTAATGAATATATTTTTCCGATTCATTTTGAAGTACTCTCGAATTAAAATAATAAATTATATAGAAAATAAATAATTTCTTCCTGCGTCCCCCAACTTGTGTAGAAAAATCACGCATTTTGAGTAGCCACAATTGGCTTTGAAAATCATATGCTTTTATAATTTTTTGATCCAGTATTTATAGTAATTGCAATTGTTAGGTCTGGGTAGCCTGGTTGGTACGGCGTTGGATTCCCATCCCTTGTGCTGCGAGTTCGAATACCAGGTATAGAAAGGAGAATGGAAAGTTGATAGGGAAATTCGCTTTCTATTTTGCTGCTAATTATCGTGACTCTGCCATATTTCTTTACATATTTATATCAATTGTAATAATTTAATAAAGAGTAACTAAAATAAAAAAAATTCTTTGTTGGCCTAAGTAGGAATTGATTTTAAAAAATGTTTTTATATTACTTGTTTTCAATATATCCTCTAAAATGATGCATATAGGGGCGCATTCGCATATTTCAAAATTCCTGCTACATTCAGCTGTTAAAAAATCAGGCCATTTTTGAATCAAGCAATCCAAATTATTGTAGTTTAAGAATACAAATATTAATCAACAGGAAAATAAAAGTAACAAATGCTTTTCGGTGACCTAATATTTTAAAAATAGTCCCAACTTAAATATGAAGGATGGACTTTCTAATTATGGCAAGGCCAGGACTTATTTACTTATCGGCTACTATAATGACAAAATTTCTTGCAGTCTCATATTTCATAAGATAAATCCTCCGTAATCAAAATTATGAAATATAACGGAAGAAAAAAAAATCGGGTATCAAAATATTAGCTAACGAGTTTAATACTAATTTTTTTGGATGCGAAATTATCTTGCATTTATATCTGTACGCATGCTAAAATGAAGAATTTAAAATTTTATGAATTCACGAGTTACTGATTAATATTTTAGTATAACACTGTTTTTGTAATCATACAATTATACTTACATTTTTTGGGCTAAAGTTAATCAAGTAAAATTCAGTAAATAATCCTTTTAAGTAATAGGAAATATATTTATTATTTTATTCAGACAACAATTTTAACATTGTTATGCTTTCTCTTGGGGTAATGGCGATTCGAGCTCGGATGTAAATAATAAACTTATTAACGCTCTTTAATATTTCTTTGCGGAAAAGAATCGTAATTCTTTTAGAATATTTTGAATGATTTGTTAACGAAATAACAATAGAATATTTTAACATTAATGAAATAAAAATCAATTTTAGCATGTAGATTGAAGCATTAAAGATGCTTTTTTAACCCTTTGTACTCCGAAAAACAATTAGATGCAAAATTGTTCGCCTAATACAAAGATTTGTTTATTGCTATGAAAAATAAATATACATCATTCTTTTAAGTTGAATTTCTTTGAAAAATTTATCTACAACTCTTAACAATTATGTAGGCGTTTTTAAGTTAAATTTTTAAATAAAATAAATAAATAAAACATCAAAATGATGCACAACCTTGAATGGTGAGTCAGAGACACCATCGAAGTGCAAGGGGATAATGTATATAAAAAATCCTATTTCGACGTACAGTAAGACTCCGCTTAACGCGGGGGATACGTTCCATCAAAGTAGAGCGTAATGCGAAACAGCGCTAAACGAAGCTATCTTTACATGTAAATATTGGGGTTAGTGGAAGATGGCTAGGAAATTCGTTAGGTATTAAATTTTAAATGTATGTTTTTTTTAATAAAAATAAAACCAAGCATTTATTTCTTAAAGCCCAAATTAATACCACATTATTATTTCTTGTAAAAATAAAAACAAAATATAAATAACAAAACGAATATTCTTTAAAAAAACAAATAAAATTCTAAGTCAGTCATATTTAGTTAGCCTTCCGCGTTTTCAGTGTTCTGCCTTTTTGTGACAAAAGCATCTAATGTTTTTTGCCTTTTTCTTTTGCATTGCTCTCATAAAAGTTCTTCATAAACGGATAGAGCATCTCTAACACCACGCCTTACTTTTGAGCTCCTGTCAAAATTTGGATCATTTTCAATGAAATGATCCATTATTTCAGTTATGGTAGACAAACTCCTTTTTACAAACACCATCGAAAGTTCTTTTTGCTCTTCTTCTGAATCACTGCTGTCAACATTTTTGTTTTCTTCTTGTTCAGTTAATTCCTTGAGCTCCTCATTAGAAAGACTAGCCTCTGCTTCTTGAATTATTTCTTCAACATCTTCCACATTTACCCCTTCAAAACCGGTTTGCTTCGTTAGTTTCACTATCTCTTCCACTATTTCATCCACATTGACAGAGTGTCCAACGTCATTGCTCTTACTTAAATCCGGCCAACTCCTTTCAAAGATCTTTCTGTCACCTCATTCCAAGAAAGGCCTATGTTTTCTACAGCATCCACGATGTTGTAGTTTTTCCAAAATTCTCTTATGGACTGGTTCTCTTCTCCATCTGTTTTTTCAAACATTTGCTTAAAGGTTCACCGCAAGTAATAAGCCTTAAAATTTGATATAATGCCTTGGTCCATTGGTTGAATTAAGGCAGTTGTGTTAGGCGGCAAGAAAACCACTTCGACTGGAATGCATGTTGTTAAGTCTGATAAATTTGTTGGGTGGCTTGATGTAAAGGTTATTTCGATGTTTAAATCTATTAATCCATCCTCGACTAGCAACGAAAGTTTCACTTTTGTCAATTGTCTCAGCCTGAATGTAATTAAAAATTCTTCTAGCTTTTTCCATTATGATAGATTGGCTTAATGGCATATTTCGGTCAATTTCGTCGTCAATCCATATAGACAGTCGTTTTTCCATTTCCTCTATGATATTATTTCTAGAACGGGTAATTCTGGTTGCAGAGCTTGACGTAGTTGCAGTTGCCGATGACAGTATTTTTTCTTTATTCTTCATGATGGTCCTTATTGTTGAAGTTGGCAAATTCATTGAAGCACTAATTAGAGTTTGACGTTCACCAGGATCTAATCTTCTAATGACTTCCATTTTAGTTTTGAGTGAAATGCCTTTTCTGGTTGCTTTCTTTTCTTTTTCATTATCACCCATAGTAAAAAACTAAAGATCAAAATATTTGACACTGTAATATAATATTAAATATGTAAATTAATACCTACTTACAATAATGTCAACAAATGTTTCCAATAATAAAAATATGTTTATACAATACCTCACCAAACAAGAAATACAAGTACACTCTCGGATATGTATTTGAAACCTATCGATGCATAATATTTCGGGGAATCCCCGTATGCTGCGAGCGATTTCGTGGAATCCCCGGGTTGAAATAAAAGAGCGCTAAACCGAAACAGCGCTAAACGAAACAGCGTTAAGCGGGGTCTTACTGTACCTAATAGAACAAACTTATTCATCTAAATATGGAACGAAACTCTTAAACAGAAAATGTCAAATATCATGAGGTGTAATCATATACCAAATACGACATGTGTTACCCAAATGTGTACTTGGGATAAATTTTCCGTGAATAATAATAATTAAAAAAAAGGTTTTGCTATAGCAAATTTTATCTTATACAACTGTTAATATGCACACGAATATTTTGGGCACATCAGCTTTTTAGTAAACCTTACTAATTTTTAAACGGTACTTTTGGTTTTAATATAGGATAATCGACATCAGAACAAAGATGGGGTGGGGGGGGGTTTCCTTCCCTCCTCCCCCCTTCAACGATTGCCCTTTGGTATTTCGATTGAATCTAAATTTTTACATTCACCTACTGTTCAGGAGGCAAGATATTATACCAAATTTATCTTTTCCAATCTATTAAAATTTTGGAATGTTACTCCATATCATATTATGCATCGTTTTCACATTTCCTCTTGTTTTGCATATGCAGATAAAGAAAACAATAAGCTTTTTTTATAGATTTGAGTACAACTGTTAATATGTTTGTGTGCTCTTTTTCTTCAAAAATTTGTAGTAATGTATTTGGCTCATTTCTTTTGTGGTATTTGTCTTGATTGCATCAGTCGTTGCATAACAGAAAAAAATCTCCTTCTCTTTGTCATTCCTACAGTAGCTCTTTATAGCACTATTTTTTGATGTTGTTGTGACTGAAGACTTTCTGACTTTTAAAGAAACACTTTTTATTTAACATCAGGAAAAATGGAACTATCAGCTACATAAATATGGATGGAATTCTAAATCACAATTTTTCTTCGTTGCCAGTTCCTTTAACTCAATAACAATTTAATTAATTAGAAAGGGCAATAGGAAGTGGGAAATCCAAGATGAGTGGCAACATTCTCCCACCTTTTGTATTGCATGCAAATACTTTAAAGCAATACAAAACACAAGCAAAATTATAACACATATAGATAAAAAAAATATCGTATACATGAGATTATAAAAGTAAAGATTAGACCAGTTCACAAATCCAGTCTTTTTATAGGAATTAATGGACGGCCATATCTAGATTTCTTTCCTTCTTCGAGAACATCAACTGCAGTAGGGCCCGGGTTTTGTACAGAAAATTCAGTTCCTTGGTGGTCCTTGCTGATATGATCACTAGCACTAAGCTCCAGAGGATAAATTTGTTGAAGCGGTCGTATGATTTCACCACTGGCTAGGTGCAACTTGGCCACACGTTCCACACCGTCCTTCCCAGGAAACAATTTGATCACTTGAGCCAAAGACCAATTCATTCGGTTTGGGTTCTTTGATTCAACTATGACAATTTCTCCCGGAGAAATCATCTTTCTTCTTGAAGCTACTTTAGGACTTCTTACTAACTCTCCTAGGTATTCTTTGTAGAAACGTTTGCGCAAATTTGATCGTAGGGTATGAAGGTAACGCACCCGTTTCAATATATGCTGAGAATCAATCAGATCCAAATCAAATGTTTCTCTTTCTTTTATATCTTGGATGATAGAGCTGGTGTAAGTGGTTTAATCTCCTTGGGATTGTCGGACATATATGTTAGTGGTCGCCCATTTATTGTAGCCTCACAATCGTAGAGTAAAGTCAACATTTCTTCATATGCTAGGCAAGCTTTGCCCAAACATTTTCGGAGACGTTCTTGAATACTGCAGACCATCCTTTCCCAAAATACACCGTACCATGGGGCGGAAGGGGATCTAAACATCCAATTTATTTTCATTAAAGAACACTCAGTTTGAATGAAATCCCAATCCAAAGATTTCAAGGCATTTGCTGCTCCCACAAAGTCCGTACCATTATCTGTGTATAACGTCGAACCTCTTCCTCTTCTAGCCCAGAATCTTCTCAAAGCTTGCATAAACGATTCGGTAGAGAGAGATGAAACTAGTTCCAGATGGACTGCTCGATATACCGCACACGTGAATAGAACTATGCACGCTTTGCTTCCACCAAGTAAGGAAAGCGGACCGGCCAGATCCTCGCCAGTTATTTGAAAGGCTGCAACTCTGAGTATTCTGTCCGGAGGTAAAGGAGCTGGATCTGGATTAACTTTCCCAGCTGTTAGCCTTTTGCATTTTATGCACTGTCGTAAAATTGCTCTTATAATTCTCCGACCCTTAGGAATCCAGAATTTATCTCTTAAATGAGCTAAGGTCGTTAATACCCCAGCATGCATTAAGGATCTATGAATATGCAAAACCAGTCTTTCCAGAAGAGGGTGGTCTGGTAGAACTGTTGGATGCGTAAAGTCCTCTGGATCTTGACTGAGAATTAGTCTTGTTCGAACTTTCAGTATGCCATTTTCTTCGAAAAACTGTATAGTATCCTTATACTTTTCACGTATTTCAGAGGGCCATTTTGACTGCATGATTTTTATCAGAGTTTCTTCTGCCTTTTCAATCTCTTCACATGAAAGGGAATTGACTAACTTAGGAGAGCTTTTCTTAATATTGTTGCAGAATCTGAGAACATAAGCTGTCATTCTTAGAACCTTTGTATGGATTGAAAAGTACAGGAATCTATCTCCAAATCTCTCTTCGTTTCCTGTGATTAAATTTGTCACAACTGTCTTTCGCCGCTCTAGAAAGGCTTCGTCCGGAATCTCTGGTACCTCAGAACATAGCCAAGACTCTTCGACTTTATACAACCAACTTAGACCCTCCCACCATTGGCTTTGCAGGAGGTCCGAGCAATCGCAGCATCGTGTAGCCAGATCAGAAGGGTTCACCTCTCCAGGTACATGTCACCAGTCATCTAAATTACTTAAATCCCTGATCTCCTTTACTCTATTTCCCGCGAATGTGTTCCACGGCTCTGTTTTCTTAATCCAACTTAAAACTACCATTGAATCGGTCCAAAAGTAGGTGTTAGAAACTGTTCGTAGGATAGAATGTACAGTTTCTGCTAATCGAGCACCTAACGCTGCTCCCAACAATTCAAGCCGTGGAATTGTGGTTTTTTTCACTAGAGCAAGTCGAGCTTTAGCTGCTATGAGCTTGACTGTAATTTGACCTTGTAATTCACTTCGTAGAAAAGCGCATGTTTCGTAAGCGTAGGTAAAAGCATCTGTGAAGATGTGCAGTGAGAAATCATCATATTTTTCAGGAAACAATCTTCGAGGTATTCTACATTTAGGTGTCAGATGCATGGTTTTCTCCCATTGTCTGTATTTATGCTCAAGTTCTGAGGTTAACACTTCGCCCCAGCCTAATTTTCCTCTCCAAGCTTCTTGCATAAGCAACTTTGGTAACAATAAAGCCGGAGTAGTAAAGCCAATCGGGTCGTTAATGCTGTTGATTACAGATAGAAGTACCCATTTTGTAACTGGTTTATCTTGGGTACAATCTAAATTTGATGGTAACTTGCAAGAAAGTTCGTCTCTGATCACATCCCAACTCAAACCAAGTACCATTTGTGCATTTTGATCTTCCTTAGAGTCATTAGAAGCCCAAGAGCGCAATTCAAAAGCACATTCTTTCATTATTTCTATGGATTGAGATTTCAGTTGTTCCAATTCTTTAGCGTCGTTAACACTCGTCACCAAATTGTCAAAGTAGAATTCTTCCCGTAAATGACCAATTGTCTTTCTGAGGCTCTCTGTATGGAATTTTTCTCGTTCTAGGTGGTAACTTATAGTGGCATTTAGAAGAAAAGGGCTAGAGGAAACACCGAAGACTACTCGACAATGACGATAAATTCTTACCCCATAAAAATCTTAGGACATCTCTGTCTTCAGGTCTCAAACGTATTTGTAGAAATGCTTGTTTTATATCTGCAATTACACCTATGGCACCAGAACGAAATCTCAACAGAAGAGGCGGTATTTTTTGAATAAGACTTTGTACCACACTTAAACATTCATTCAAGGAGGCAAATCCCGATTTCTTAAACGAAGCGTCGAATACTGGGCGAACTTTTGTGGTATTGCTTGAGGGCTTAATGACGGGTCTATGAGGAAGGAAATGGGTTCCTTGGCTATTTCATCCATTGGAACAGCTTCTATAATGCCTTCTGAAACCCACTGTTTGAATACGTTATTGTAGGCTTCAAAGTAATTTTCGTTTATCAAACGCTTAGTTGCTGTACGAAGTCTGGATTCTGCTGCATCGCATTTATCATGTAGAGCAGGATGTCCGGCTAACCATGGTAAAGCTATTTCATATCTTTGATCTTCACAGATCCTAATTGTTTCCTTAAAATGAGTCAATGTTTCCTCTTCAAGAAGGCTTTCCTTTTTCTTCTCTATTCGATCTGTGATACCCAAAACTTCTAAGTCCCACATTTTAGGCATCTCTATATTTTGAAAGCTTAATGTGACTAGGTTAACAATTTGCTTTTTTTCCCAGTCCTGGAATTGTCCAACCCAGCAAGGTCTCAACTGCAGATACACCTGAAGATAACACCTCTATTCTCCCAGTCAAAATGCTTCCGAGTACATCAGCTCCCAGCAGAACTCGTATGGGTGGTGAATCTCTTCCGACATCTGTTAGTTTTATTCCTCGGGAAGTAAGCTCAGAAAGCAATTTACTTTCATGGATTCTTGGAAAGGCTGAGCATATCCTTGGTCGCTCGAGAAGAGACAATGGAGTTGAATATTTACGATTTAAGCTTTATACGTTTACTATGTATCTTTTATGCTCAGAAGCCGGAGAAATTACTCCTCCAAACAATCCTTGAGAAAATATTTCTCTTCCAGAGGGATAAAGGTTTAGTTCTGCAGTGAAATTCTTTTCGATATAAGATCGTTGTGATCCATCGTCCAACAATGCTCGAACACAGAATTCCTTATCTTTATTTCGCAGTTTGATCATGATAGTTTTAAGAGATATTTCGTGTTCAGGGGGAAGATTTGTCAGCAATGTTTCTGTAGATTTCTTCTCATCATCGGTCGTACTGTTCTTAGACGAAACATTTTCTTTTCCCTTGTGTAGTTCTGGACACAGTAATACATAATGCCTCCGTTGGCAAATTAAACATCTCACATTACTGTGACACTTTCTTGCAATGTGTCCAGGCTTGAGGCATACGAGACAGCATCTTTTCCTTATAACGTGGGATTTTCTGTCTTCGTAACTCATCTCTGATAATTTTTGACAGTCTTTACTGAGATTAGGGCGGCTACAGAAAATACAACTAAGTTTTGCTTCAGATGTGCTTGAAATTAACGAAGCAGCGGTGGGTTCATCTTTGTGTATCGATTTCTGATAGTTTTCGTATACCACCATTTCCCTTATCTTTGCCGAATCCATCACGAGCTAAGCGGATCATTTCTTCTGATTCGACTTCATGGCGTAAAAAGCACATAAGTTTTTCCAGGGATCTCTGACTAGTAGCATCATCTGTATTTTCTGAAATTCTACTCCTTTCCCATGCTCGCAAAACATTTTCTGGCAAACATGACTCAACCAATGGCTCTAGAAAATCAGCAAATTTTTCATTCGTGCACCCTAAGCTTTCCAATGCTCTTAATTTTGTCTCTAGTAAATCGTAGAGTGTGGCTAAATCAGGGGCATTCTTACCGTCCGTAGCATTTTTAAGAACCAGTGAAAGGAGATCGCGAACATAAATTTGCACTAGGAGATCATCCCGGCCAAATCTTAATTTTAGATGTTCGACAGCTTTCGGATAATTTTCGGCGGATATTGGGAAACTGGATATTAATCTAGCAGCTCTTGAGTCAGGCACCATAGACTGGTATAAATACTGGAATTTGTCTCAGTTCTTCTGAGTCATGTATTTTTGAAAAAATGCTCCAAAATGTTAAATGTTCTTTAGGATCACTCGAAAACATTTTTAATTCAAATTTAGGTAAATTTAATATTACTGAATCAAGCTCGACTTGACTATGATCTAGAATCTTTATTTAATAGCGTTTCTATTTTTGATTTAATCTCAAGAAAAGTATCTCTATATTCCTCTGCCGCCTCAACATCTGCTTCGTACTCATTAAAAGTCTCGGTATTTTCTAAAAGTAATGACTAAATATTATTTTGAATCTCTTTTAAACTTAAAAATTTATCTTGTAATTGAGCATTCAACACGTACAGCTTATCGACATCCTTGGCGTCTACTTTCGTCGTCAAATATTGCTTCAACTTATTCACGGTAGCCGTAAACGAAGCTCTTAACGATTTCCGTTTTGTTTTCAAAGCATCCATATTTATAAATGCACTAAAAATAGTAACTTAAAATAATTCGTAATAGATTCTTAATTTCTGTTTATACTGAAGCAATGAAAGTGATTATATTTTCTTAAACTAAAATCACTTTGATCAACATAAACAGCATATCGTATACTTAAGCAGAAATTTTAATCATTCGTACCTGTACATCTTTTTAATTTCAAGTTCCTCAAATGCAGAGCACAAACTCTGTCCTGTCATCGTACGCCACTTTGTTGTGACTGAAGACTTTCTAACTTTTAAAGAAACACTTTTTATTTAACATCAGGAAAAATGGAACTATCAGCACCATAAATATGGAAAAAATTCTAAATCACAATTTTTCTTCGTTGCCAGTTTTAACTCAATAACAATTTAATTAATTAGAAAGGGCAACAGGAAGTGGGAAATCCAAGATGAGTGGCAACAGATGTGTCGATGAATGGTCATTATCATTGTCGAAGAATGGCTATATCAGTTTATAAATATTAATAAATTTAAAAAGGAAAAATGAACACATTTGAAAATTTTGAGACTAAATGATACTTCTAACGAACTGATCAATTTCTAGTTTCACATCTTTTTCCTTATGCTATAAAATTATGCTTCTGTTAATCTTCATTTACTACATCCATTCCAGTGTGTACTTTTCGTTTCCCCCTGATTGAGTTAAAAGCTTGATAACGGAAAGTTTACTTGCCATAATTTATCTAATCATTTTCTGATAGGTATGAAATGTTGCATTTGGCGCAGATTAACAAGTCTGATGATTAATCTTTGTACTTCATCTATGTGGCATTTTTTATTAATTTGCACAGAGTATGTTGTAATATATTCTTTTAAAAGATTTCGTTTAAAACTTCACTCAGTTTGATGTGCAATAATTTTATCCTTCCAGCAAGTTTCATTTTTGAGTTGGCATGTACAGGGACTGGCAAATGTAATACAAATATGCTTATTCTGTCGGATCCAGAGTTGTACGAAATACGAAAATGTTCAAAATATAATGGCTAGTTTATTTTAAGAAAATTAACTCTTTACGCTGTATAGCTGTTATACCAAGAAGAAAAAACGGTAATATCGGATATTATTTCATTGCTATTAATGTATGTCCGGAAATTTTATAAGATAAGCGGAGTTTCATATCGATAATTAATGTTCAATATAATATATTTGGAATTATTTTTTTCTTTAGCAACAGATAAACCATTAAACATAACCTTCAAAAATAAAAGTATTGTTCAATTCTATGAGAAAATTATACCACTACTATTTTTATTAAAGTAAGACATTTCTCTGAATGATCTTCTATCCAATAATATATTGTTTTCGCCTGAAAATAAAATTTCTTCACTTTAATAAACACCGATCATTTTATAGGCTTAAAAGTATTTACGGCATTCGCATCTATTAAATCAGAGATTAAAAAAATGAGTTAAACAGTGATTTAAAAATGAAGTATGTTATTTCATCATAAAAATGAAGATGTATGTTAATTGTTACAGCTTGATAAACTAGAATTACTAAATGAAGAATTAAATGTAAGTGATAGAAAAGCTTCAATATTTAAACATTAGTAAATATTTTGGAAGATCATAATCATTTTAAAGATAAACATGAATCATGTTTATTCATCCAAAAATTTTGTAAATAAAAGCACGAAATTTGCTAGTGATAAGGTGGGATTTGCTTAGTATATGATTCCGGTCAGTTGGTTCTCTCGAAAGAGAATTTCCGGGAAAGAAAATTAAACATAACAAGAATCACGACAAACCTATTTCCGAAATTCATAATGCACCACATGCATGACACACCCATTAGACCAGGGTGCGCAGATGAAATAAAAGACTGGCAGAATCGAATTATTAAGTCCCAATTTCCTGAAAGAAAAAAAATCTAGAAATAAGTTAGTTATGGTAGTTTGAGTAGTTCGGTAATAGTTTGAGAGAGTCATTAAATATAATTAATTGGATTAATCTGTTTGTCTACCTTAGTAAACATATCCATTTATGTCCTTTTAATCGACACTCATTTTGTAAAGAAGTTATAATAAATATCCAAGTTATACAGATCTTTCTTTGTTGATAACTGTACCAAATTTGATTTCCTTAAATCATGTAATTTTTTTACTCATTGTTTACGTGTTTCTGAAAGCTTTGAGAGACAAATGTTAAATTCATTTTTAGATTATGCTCAAAATTTGATAGGTGTCTTTACAGATTTTAACTCTGTGTGTTAAATTGTTTCCATCTAGATATCACCAATTGTTTTGTCTTGCTCACTTATTTGAATAGCCGGACAAGATCCCCTTCTGAACCGATTTTGATCAAAATTGGATAGAAATATACAAAATGATACAAAGACGATACACCAAATTCAATATGTCTAGCTCAAAGTGTTTTTTAATTTCGTTGTTATAGACAGACATAATGCCAAAAGTGTGCAGTTCAAACTCAACCTGAAACGTGGGGATTCGTCAAAACATGCATTAAGAATTTTTTTGACGATTATATTTTATCAATACTTCGTACACGAAAAAGTAAAAAAGAGAACAGATTCAAACAAGTAACATAAAAAACAATTTTTAGAAATCAATTCCTAATTTGGATATTATTTTATTTACTTTTTATTAAATAATTAAAATTTTTGTTCTCGCGTTCCACTTCACAACGGAAGAAAAGGTACAGTAGCTTCTAAAGGGTATGGACCCCTGAGCACCCGAATAATTAAGGATAATTCTTAAAGTTGTTGAGGCTGTACATTGTCAATCATCAAAAGCATATTTATATATCAGGGCAGATCTGTCTTGAATGGATTTAGCACAGAATTTCATATAAATTTACAAATTTGCAGTAAAGACCATGTACTAAATTTCCTACATCTAGTTCAAAGAGTTTCTAAGTGGATTTGTCAGACATTTTACAAAAATTGTGTTTTATGATTACAAAGAAGTAAAAGACGAAATCAGTCTCGATTTCGAATTCTTTGACAATTATATTTTTTTTTATAATTTTGTGTATAAAGTAAAAAAAAAATCTCGAAATCAGATTAATTATTTTTAATCAGTTTTTTAACTCTTTTTGGTCATTTCCATCTACACTAACTTTTTAAAAATGCAATAATAAATAAGAGTTATAGAATAGAACGCCCCCTCATATCCCTGTATCCGTAACCATTATGGTCACTGAACAGTTTTATGGCCGTGATAAGGGAATTTTGTTAAATACCTAAATATGTACAGAAGGAAAAAAATAATGATGTGCAGAATTTATAAACATAAAAGAAATTGTAATATGAAACAGTTTACGACGATTTGCTACTTTGAAAAATTATCTGAGGTAATTATCTGAGTGGATGAGGATGTAGTTAAAAACTGTAAAATAAAATTTGTCTAAAGGTTTTAAAAAGAATCTATTTGAAAGGTAATTATTGAATGCATATAAATGTGAAGAAATTGTTCGGCTGTTTTACCCCCCACTAGTTTTGAGTGTATGACATTTGATGTAAAAAGCTAGGAAGGCAAGACAATATCTCTATTTCCACTGATAAATTTAATTATCCTTAAAAAATTATTTCCTGAAGAGGAAATCGCTGGTGACTCTTTTCAGCAATTTTTGTTCAAGTTCTGGTTTTCATAAACCAAGAGATTCTAATGAGACGTTTCTTAGCGTAATGAAATGCTTTAGCCAATCCCATCACAACTTCATTAATTACTCTCCAATATATTGAACCTTTTGAGGTAGGCTGGAAAAGGGGCCATGTTCTGAGATGAAAACAATACCCTCTCTGATACAGTTAGATGGATGAAAATTAACTGAGAGCAGGATATTAAAAAAATGTTCTGCCTCTATCACCATTGATCCAATAACTTTGCTCTTCATCTTGCATATTTTCTGAGAGGATATTTTTATATATGGTTTAGAAACCTTTGTTTGAATATAAAATTACCTATTTAGCTTTGCGTCCTTGGCCAGTGGGTCTACTTTTCCCATTATCTATGTTGCTTGCATGCACTTTTATCCATGAGACTTTTATTATTGAATTTGAAAGGTGGATGCTAAAACTTTTTTCTAACTATTTGGTTTGTACTCTTTGAATTAGAGGATGCCATGGCGCTTGCTCTATTGTCGACATCTATTTTAAAAGTGATGATGTTTGGAAATTGAAATACATATTTAACTACTTCTTGAAAAGCAGAAAGTTTAGCTTGATAAACAATATTCTCATTCTATTGAAGACCAGTCATATGACTAGTTGTTCTGATATATTACTCGCGTTCTGTGATGACGACACAGAACGCAACTCCAACTCCGTGTTGTGTTTTCGCGCCATCTGTGAATCTATCGACGGAGTCGATTGACTCTTTCACCTTTCAGTGAGATTTGTTTGGGATTCAAATAATGTGAAGGGCGAACACACCAGCCAGTTGCTCTCTCCCCTAACTCGTCTCGTTGGATCAAGGTTATGTTATGCTCAAGAGGGGTTCTTAGTCGATATATTGGACTCAAACAGTAATTACATGTGCTGGGCTGGTATGTCGAATGTGGTTTGTACCGCTGCACTTGGAGTTGAGATAGCATCAGAAATATAAAGATGAAAGGCTCTGTGAATGTAAGAAAGTTTCCTCTTCATTCTGTATGTTGGGTTTAGCCATCCCGCTGAAAAGCCGTGAGCAAGCATTTTCCCAACTACAGTTTTCTAAAGAGCTCTTCTGCATTTGTGAGAGTTTTCCCAATGTGCTGCGAACGATTTTTTTGGCTTTAATGCATTTTAAGGGCTTCTTCTAGTTTTTATATATGCTTAGTGGTGTCCCACTTGGTTTCAGTTTTATAGACGGCTGTATGTATAAAACAAATTTTTATCCTTTTTGAAAGGTGACATTTTTATCATGTTAGAGCATGTTATTTTGAGGATGAAGTTTTTGTCGTCAACAAAAGTCGTAGGCGAAAAATTGAAATTTTATTATCTGCACGAATATTTCAAAAAATCAGCTTTTAATAACTTGTTGTCATTGCATTTGCACGTTTTGATTAAAAAATAAGTTAATGACTACGGCAAATAAAACCTAGAAAATTGTCATTTTGAGCTTGTATGAATTTATGAAATGAAATAAATAAGAAATATGATATTTTCTTTAACAATAAATGTGAGACAAAGTTTTTTTTAGATCGTTACAATAGCAAAGTGACTCATTCAATGAAACGATTAAAATGAATAAAACTATAATTTAACTTGCACGAACAGGTGGTGCTTGGCCGTTCAAGAAATGATGGTCTGGCACGATACATTGAAAAATGCATAGCAGATTTCATTTTAATCTTTTATTTACAATTTAATTCTAAACCTGTATCTATTAAAAATGTATCTGTAAAATTAAAATTAAAAAAAATGTTAAAAATGTACCTGTAATGCTAAAAATGTATCAGTAAATGTATCCATTACCTATACCTGTTAAATCTGTTAAAAATAAAATTCATGCCTTCCCCAGAAGAAATAAAATTTACCAAAATACTTCTGGATTTTTTAAAATATAGAACAGGACGCCGTCTCATGCAGCTGTATCCGCAACCCTTCTGATTACTAAACGGTTTGTCAGGCATGTTACGGGGTTTTCATTAAATACCAAAATATGTATAGTAGGAAGAACAAAAATAACTGTATACCAAATTTGAAAACATATAAGAATTTATAGTAAAACGAACGTTTAATTTTTCAAAGATGAAAATCCTTGTAAAAAATTACTTTTCTGCATATTATTATTATTCAAAAACTTAAATTAATGAACTGTTTTCTTTTCATAATTCAAGTTCGGTCCTAATGAAGATAAAAAACTATTTCATTTAAACCAGGTAACTACTGGTACAATGAGTTTTTTTTTGTCGTCAATTTATGCCAACGAATTAATAAATATGTATCCTTGTAATAGGCGTTTCTTTACAGTTATTCTTAATCAGTGTAAATGTTTCATAATTTCTTGCCAATAATTTCAAAACGTGAGGCTGTCACCAACACATTTATTTCCTCGAAATTGTGTTTTTTAATCAAACTTGCTCGATTGTCAAAATCGGATTCGTTAGGTTACAGATACTTAAGAATCCAATGATGTATAATGAATGTTGCTGCTATTCTTCAGAAGTAATGCATTTCGCATTTAAATTGGCTTTATTACAGATGTGGTTTTATGTATGTATGTCTGTATAAGTAGATGAATAAATGGAAATGTTTTGCAAAAACGAAGATGCTACCGCTTAACCATTAGAGGGGACAGGAAATTCTCAAATGAGCATTTCAAAACAGGCCACCGTAACAGTGGTGAAGTCATGCGAAGTATCCGACATATTTAAAAAAAATCTGAAAAAGATATATCTAATAATGTAGAATATTAATCACCTTCTAAAATGCATTGCTCCTGCAAATAGCCTGAATAGATAGGAGTCAATTGTCAAAATTAAATTCATGCTCGCATCCTGATTGCTATAGCGCGTCTTTGGCGATTGTGTGGTAAAACATCTCGACATGGGTGGTACGCCATGACAACAGGTTAAACACCATCTGAAAATGCCATCTATCTAAAGCAGAATTATTATACTTTCCTTTTATTATCTGTCAGTATATTATTGTCTTAACTTTTTTTATACTCATTATTTTTACTTTTTTTTCTTTTTCAAATACGACGGAGTGGATGAAATGCAACTGGGACCGTGCCAACAAGAACACAATGTTACCTCGGAAAGCAATAGAAGATGAATGGAACTCCTGTTGGAAGACTGCAAAAAACCTGGACTGCCCTTGACGGTAATCAAGCTCTCCCCTTGATGCCTGAAAAGGAGAGACTGCGGCACTTACTCATTTTCCTTGAACATTTCTAGCAAACTCTTTTAAGACTGGATTTCTTTTCACGCTTTTAACATGTCTTTTGTCAAGAGAATGTTCGTAGAATTTCAACACGAACTGAATAATTTGGATTTGAAGCTGACAAAGACTTTAGACTTTGAACCGACCAGAAGAGTTGCTATTGTCTGAACTGTTTACATTTTGTTTAATCTTTGCTGTTGGAATGATAATTTAATTTTCTGTAACATAAGAAAGAAAAAAAATCATCTTCCTCCGGAAGAAGGGGGAAGGTTGAACTGTCAAAATTATTCAAGAACCTGCATCTCTCGCATCCAGATGCCGTCTTATGAGCTGGTACGCGACTGATGTGTGGTGAGTAGGGACGCGCTGTTGTTTGTCTTTCTTTCATTTACATTACATCCCAGCGATGCATTCATATCACACTAGGTGTCCGCAGTAAAATATTTACGCTATAATCTTCTATTCCTCTTTTGAAGTAAAATTCGTTTTAAAAGGAACAGTTGATAGTGTGAAAGGGAATTTATAAAATCAATTGCTTTTTAGTTTTATTTCAAATTTCGGGCATAAGAAGTCTTATTCCTGTAGCGAATTAAAAATACCACCTCATTAATTATGCTTAAAACTGAATTTACTTAATAAGGTTTACTATTTATTTACCTTTAACTATGCATAACATGTTGGAGTAAAATAACTTGTAACGCGCAATTATAAATCATTTTTCAAAATTATTCAATACAAAAGCTAAAAATAAAAATCCCAGCCAAAATCTATTAATTTAACCATGGACGAGATGAATAGGAGCTGAAATTGTTCTCAATAAGCTTTCTAGACTTAATCGCATTTAAATTTTTATAAAATTAATAAGGTGAGCTCCAATTGAATTCTGTAAGACATAGGGTGCCTTGCTTGACAGTAATTTACCGTAATTATGAAATATTAACGTTTATCCTTGACTGGTCATTTCTGGCCGGCAGTTAATAAAATTCGGAAATCAAATAGATAAATCATGGGTGCTGTTCAGATTCAACTGAAACAAAACTTCACACAGCTACACTTGTAGTTAAAAAAATCGTATGCAAAACTGGACCGTTTTAGGCATTGGCGTTTCAGGGTATCGTTTGAAAAAGCATAGATTAGATAATGGTGGTTAGGTGTCACTACTAACGTTAAATCTCTAAACAAAAATTGACTCATTTAGCTCTGTTCGTAATAGATTGTTCTCGTAAATAGATTCTGCC
Organism: Argiope argentata; assembly: GCA_026289955.1. Lineage (NCBI taxonomy): Eukaryota > Metazoa > Arthropoda > Arachnida > Araneae > Araneidae > Argiope > Argiope argentata. Next base: position 44,895 of record JAOUZG010052440.1, on the reverse strand, counting down.
TGAGCATTGACGATTATAGTATAAATTCTTTAAACTGATTTTCAATCATATATCTCGGAGCTTTTTCAGTCAACTTTGACTCGGATACATTTTTTCGGAAGTGTTATTTGAGATCGGGGAGGATTTATTGGGAAATTTCCTCAAAATTTCGAGTTTTAGGCAAATCACATGCAAGAAGAAAGCAAAAGTAAGTTTGTTATTCTGTTCAGATCTTTCATTATAAGATCGATCGGGTCGTCATCATTTTTAGTAAAAGTTTAGAGTTTTCAACTGCTGTTTATTAGAAATTGAGTACGTGTCAAAAACGAGCTTGTGCTTGTAGAATCCAATCTCAACCGCGCACATTTGAATTGCGATTGCGTATTCGGAATCATAATGGGCTTAAAGCTTCTACATGCCTTCGATTCTAATGATGGGTTTAGTTAGGAAGATTAAAATAATCGCTCTATATACCTTAAAATTGTAATTTGCAATTGAAATATGCAAATTAAATTTTTGAATTTGGCACGGCAAAAAATAAAAAAAACAATCGTCGTTAACAGCATAAACTTAAACAGTTAGTATTGCGATGCGCAATTTTGAAAGATTGTTTGTATATTAAATGCTCAAAAATAATTTTTATTATTGTCGTAAGCTTACAGAATTTCGTTATTGAAAATGTACGAATTACTTTTTTTCTATATTGTCAGAATTCCATGCACTAACGCCCGTTCTCGCATGCTGGCGCGCATCTAATTACTCCTCTGCTATGATCTCGTTGCATGATTATTTCAGAGGTTAATTCTTCCCTGTAGAGTGAAGGACGCTAGAAGGTTAAATATGATGAGAAAAGTCAGTGAAGTCGTAGCAAATGTGCCACGATTCAATTCGAGCATCCTTTCAATCTTAAACTGAATTTTAAATAAATTCCAAAGCATTCGGTACACTAAAGATTCCGGAACGATAGGTATTTTGTTCCGAGTTAAAATCGATATCTAGTAATAAGTTCATTATCACAGTTAAAATAAAAACTATAAGAGGATTAACTTGAACAATTTTTTAAATTTATTACCGGGCTTCGTTAAGCAAAACGAAAGTAATAAATTACTTTTTTTTTATTATATTTGCATTTTAATATCGAATTTTTCGAAGATGAAAATAACCGCTTCATTAACTTGCAGAATGATTCGTTATGCGATTTGCGAAAAAGTTAGTAGAACGGATAGAGAGGTGGAAATCGATAGTAAATTCATTAATTAACTTTTATTACAAAAAAGTATATATATAGTTGAATAGATTTATTAAGATTCGGCTTGTTTATATGAATAGCGCTTAAAAAATGGTGGTAAACAAATTTTCAACAGTTTCCACTCGCAAAGAAAACTGCGGCCTTGTCAATTGTATCTAGATTAAATTTCAGCTCAAAGATGGAAATTGCATACCGTTAAAATGAATTGAGGAACCGATCTAATTCAAATATATTAATATCTATACAGTTACAAAATGTAAGGAGTGGGGAAAAGCCAACCATAAAAAATTATGGATTTAATTAGTGTGCAAGCGAATTTGTTAACGAAAAATGGGTAGGGTGGTTAAGATATTGATTTCGTAATATGAATGCTAAATCAAATGTGAGAGGAATAATGAACATTAAAAATTTTTATGCATTTAAAAAAAATCCATAAAAACGAATTGTCTATCGTTAAAAGTTCTAAATGGGAAAATTTTAAATGATTTTTTCTCTTTAAATTTAAGTAAGACTTCATTCACAGTTTCTTAGGATTTTGTTAAAAAAAACTTGGCATCATATTTTTCCAAATTTAAAGCAAATATGTAGATTTTATTATGTTTTCGTCATGTTTCTGGATTTTCACCTTGATTCGTTAATTTTGAATTTCGTCAAATTTTTGGCGTAGTAGAAAAAAAAAATCCTAGATTTATTTCTCTACCTCGAATTATAATAATGA
>JAOUZG010052440.1:13653-32949 GCA_026289955.1 Argiope argentata | reverse complement strand
GAAAATGCTGTCGAATCTATCTTAAGAATCTACAGTCGTAATGAACGAGATAGGATTAAACGTTTATGTGTATGAAGCGAAGCTTCCGAACTACAGGAACTTAATTGTGGGATTTTGTCTGGACTCTGTTCTTTCTGCCAAGCACGTTACTGGTGAAAAGAAGTAAATTCAAGTGGTAAATTCTGGTTTATCAAGTGGTAAAAGACTGACGAAACAATAAACAACGACCAGGATGCTGCTCTTCTCCCGTAAGAATTTGTATTTTGCTCACGACACATAAGAGGACCTTAGCCTACTCTTGCTTTCAATGTTTTCAATGTATCGTCTGCCTTTCTCATTTAATTACGGGAAAAGCTGGGGCGAATAGTACAGAAGCCGAATAATCCCAAACCGAATAATAGGGAATGCACTGTTATAGTAAATTTATATTTTATGTAGGCAAAATTTTCTTTTATCAAATGACATAATAATTATGTTAGAATTATAATTATTTTCAGTTTCTTATGCCAGTAATTTAATATTTCTAACTTTTATATAAAATTTCAATCCTTTTGATAAACATTCTGCAAAATATGACGTAATAAGCTACATTTTTTATACAACCCATTGTTGGCAAGACTAAATATTATTTAGTTTAAAATGTATTAAAAAATATTGTTAGCTGTAAAATAATGCTATTCTAACTGTGAAACAATATATTGTTTAGTGATCATATAATGTAGCCTTTCATTGTTAGTAAAAATCATCTATTTCATTATTACAGCTTCTTTCTCACATTTTGTACTTTGTTATTGAAAAGTGCGCTTGGAGTTTTTTAACTGCGATTTTAAATACTGTTCTGATTTCTAATTTAAGATTGATTCGTGACTTTATTGGAGATCATTGTCTCTTTTTGAACATCCAAATGGATTTTGTCAGAGCCAGACGCGAGGTTGGACGCTGGAGCCTTTTTTTCTGGTTCATAAAACTGCTCATGTATTTGAGTTTGGACTTTTACGAGATTATAGCTGTTGTGCTGGTTTTAGGATGGCTTGGAGCAGTTCTTAAGTCCATCTATATTAATGAACAGAATGGCTATGAACTGTTTTGGGATTATTTTAATCCTAAATAAATATATATTTTGTGCTCAATAGCTACTTTTGAATCAATATCACTTTTTTAAAACTTCAGTGAAAACAAAACTCTGCATATTTATCTTGAAAAATAGCTGCATGAAAGTAATATTTGAAAAGAAGCTCCAATATAGAAACTGGACTAATATATTTTCTGTAATTAAATAGCTGGAATTCTAAATGACAATTATTCAAATCTGGCTCCAAAGGTGAACATCCGTAATATTCACAAAATTTTGATGTTATAATTTGAAGAAAAAGTATGGAACTCCCTCCTGTTTCTGGCTGATTTAAATGAAAGGTAAGAAACTTGGAATGCAATTGAAGTTAAAAGAGTGTTGACTGATAATTAAATCGCTAGAGACATCTCGTTAAAGAAAATGTATCAAGAATGATTTGGTGACGAAACCAATACCATTATCAAATAGGAAAAATACTTCATAGCTCCATAAAATCGCACTTTTTCTCAATGCTTCAAAATGAAAAAGACTAAACTTGAAATGCAATCCAACTTCCGTAATATGGATTGAGAATTAAGACTCTTGGAGATACTTCGTCCGTATCATGATTTCTACCTTTTACCAGATACTTAAATGAGATCAATAATCATTAACTAGAAAAAGAAGTTTACTTATATATGTAAACTTCATCTTTCTGACTGCTTCAAATGAATAACCTGGAACTTTGAGAGAAATCCACCCTAATTAGCGTTGCCTGAGGATTAAGATTTCTGCAGATGCCTTGTTTAATATAATTCAAAGTTTCTGGTTCCAGGATTATTAGGAAATGAGTAATGATTAATATTTTAAAAAAGGAGTTTACAGATATATAAAATCCATCTCTTTCTGACTGTTTCAAATGAAAAGCAACCCAGCCTTTAATAGTGTTGTCTGAAGATTAAGATTCCTGGAGTTACTTCATTAGAACTATTGCATCAAATTTTACATTTCCAGGATGAGTCCGAAACGAAACCCTTAACATTACAAAAAGAAGCTTACTGATATATAAATATAAATACTACGACTTTCTGACTGTTTGAGATGAAAAAAGTGCGTTTTAAAAATAAATCCAGCATTCAATAGTGTTGCCTGAGGATTAAGAATCCTTAAAGTGCTTCGTTAAAGAAACATCAAATTTCCAGGAGGAAATAATGAACTACAAACTCCATCATTTACTTCCAGGAGAATTTGGAAATGATAAGATTAACATTACAAAAGGAAGCTCCCAAGAATATGAATACCACATCTATCTCACTGTTCCAAATTAAAAATATTTACCTTGAAAGCAATCCAGCATGTAGAAGTGTTTCCTGGAAATCAAGATTCCTAGAGTTACTTCGTTAGAAAAACAACATAAATTTCTACTTCAAGGATGATCCCGAAATGAAATCATTAACATTACAAATAATAAGTTCACAGATATATAAAAGCCATCTCTTTTTCACCGTTTCGAAGGAAAAACACGAAGATCTGAAAGCAATCCAACCTGTGATAATGTTGCCTGAAGATTAAGATTCCTTGAGTTATTTCGTTAGAAAAACTACGCCAAACTTTCCTCTTCCAGGATGATTTCGAAATTAAACCATTAACATTACCAAAATACGTTCACATATATATAAAATCCTTTTCTATTGGGCTGTTTCAAATGGGAAATACGAAGATTTGAAAAGAATTCAACATGTGATAATGTTGCCTGAAGATACCTAGAGTTAAATTGTTACAAAAACTAAATCAAAGTTTCACCTTCAAGAATGATTTCGAAATGAAACCATTAACATTACAAAAAGAAAATCACAGATGTACAAAATCCATACTTTTCTGAATGTTTCAAATGAAAAATGCAGACTCTTGAATGTAATACACCATCAATAAAAAAAATTAATTAAACCTAAGAAATTGTGTTCCATTTAATGAACCACTGTTAACATCACATGCTCCAATTTATTTAAGAGATTAATAAAATTTTCTTTAAACATTTTCCTTTTAGAAACTTATATGTCTTATTGAATGCTTAATTTTTATGTCTTACAGAAAACACACGGGAATTCGTAGTTACATCTTCCTACAATTTTTTTTATGTGCTGATAATAAATTCTTAGAAAAATCAACATGTTTTCTTTTTTACCGACTTAATTTATAAGGACTTAGTTCATCATTCATCGTTTCTTACCTCTTGTGCTTTCTCTTTATTACATAAATTTATTGTTGTTTTTAATTGTTATTTAATTTTATAATCCAGCCTGTCCTTCCGGCTATTAGCCAAGTATCCGGCTTAATTGCCGGAAATACAGGCCGGATAACAAAAAAACAGTATCAACTGGAGTTTTATGATCAAATGTTTTCGCATCCAACACCAGAATACAAAGTTTTTATACCAAAACTCGCTGTCATAATACGTGTTTGCACACTTTTTATTGAGTACTAAACCCTTCATTTATTTCAAGCCATAAAGAATATAAACGCGACCCGGTAAATAATAGAAGTATTTGCCGGTTTTTGCTGTTAGATCAGAATCTAGTTGATGTTTCCCCTCCGTAATTGTTACGACTTTTTTTCGGTTATTATTCATTTTGAAATCTTCGACGTGGTACATTTAAAAAAACAAAAACTTTAAGCATATCCCAAGAGCAATTTACGAATAGTGTGGGTACCCTGCGGCTATAATCAGGAAAAATGGCAAAAATTTAGATCCGTTACACACTTACGATACAATGAACAACGAGCAGAACGATGTTCTTTTCCTGTAAGAATTTATATTTTGCACACGACACATAAGAGGATCATAGCATACGCCTGCTTTCAATGTTTTCAATGTATCGCCTGCCTTTATCATTTGGTTACGACAAATGAAAGCTAGAACAAATAGTAGGGAAGCCAAATAATCTCAAACCGAATACAATAAAGTTAACTGTCATTATAAATTCATTTGTAAATAGCATTTTAATTATGACCTAATATATTGTCATCTCTTTTCCACTACTCCGTATAAACTTCCTTAACAAATCAAAATTGTCCAATTAATTAAAATCGTTTCCTTTTCTTGACAAACTCCTTAATTAACTTTAGTTTAAAATATTACAGTTGTGCTTTTTTGCATAGGATATTATAAATCCCCCTAAAAATGATCCGCAATTTAAAAAAAAATCTAGTTTAGAAGATGGAAAGAAGGAAAAAGAGAGATTTTTACTGTCTTAAGGTCCTTAGAGAGTTTAATCAAACGCTGCTTATACATGGCCTTATAAATTATTCTCGGTCTTCTTCAGAATATTGGAACAATCTTTTACACTTAATAAAAATACGGGAGGGATAAAATTTTGTGAGGATTCGAAGATGCATTATCCACAGCTTCATTAAAAAGTAGAATTTTCTTTCATTTTAATAAGTTCACTTTTAACAGGTTAATTCATGATTATTATTTTCAAACAAGTCTCTGGGAAAAATAGTTCAAAATTCCTAATTATTACAAAGATTCTTTTAATTTATTATTTCAATAAAAATAATATATTTTTAATAAAGTTTTGATACATTCAAGAAGTAATTAAGAAACAAAGTTTTGCGTTGTTTTTTTGTTACGATGAAAATTTTATTGATTAATATAAACAACAATTATTTTATCTACTTAAAAAATATTTTTTTCCTTTCTTATTTTTATATAACTTGAAGAATGTCATAAAGGGTCATTTATAAACTTTAACACATGCAAAAATCAAGTCATTTTCTAAAATAGAATATACGGTTGTAAAAGCTAAGAGTAGTTGCTGTTAAAGACCCTTAGTAAAATAAAAGATTTCATGTAAACTTCACAGGATAAGTTTAATTGAATTCAAATCCGTAACATCATGACAACCTAATTATATGAATAGCATTATAATACACCGTGTAACAGATGCAATGGCAGGAAAGGCACAGTACCTACAACAAATATTTGGGCTTTTTATGATAAATATTAAAAGGACTTGCCATCTAGCGCTTCACACTTTAAAACTTTTATTTATATAACTATATTGGCGTTCTATTACGAATTCGCATACGATTAAACCAGTGCTGTGCACTTTATTCTGTTTCTTTTACTTCATATATTAACAAGAAACATTTGGACTGAATTGTCCTTTGCGAACCAGTATATTAGAGTAAAAATGACTTCCTTTTGCATGTTCGACCTTATTTAAAATTGTATATATCTTTTTAGCCTATCTGTATATTATTACACTTGTATATTATCAAACCGTATATTATTAAACTATTTCCAAGCACTTTTATCTTCTTTAAGCATATCAGCATGTTCTACTTCACTTTTATATCAAAATTTTGTAGTTTTAACAAATTTTAATATTTGATGAGTGAATGTCTCTTGAAAAAAGACAATTTCTTATCTGAACTGATTTTACCATCTATTAGCAGAATGTAAATGGTAACTTCTTGTCTGATATCTTTATCAATGCTGAAAAGTTTCCACATCCCTGTTCAACAAAATTACGGCAGGTAGCCTAGACACCTGTAATCACTATGAAATTCCTTCCTTTTCATTAAGTGTGATGAATTGATTACCCCAGGCTTGAGCTTTGTTCATTGGAGATGCTCGCCTTATCTGGAATCTAACTAATAGCGCTGTTCTCATTCTCCGTAGTCTGGAGAAAACTGCTTCCCCATGAGATGGAGAATCAGATCAGCTTGATCCCAGAGTCTCCTGATCTTATGATGTCTTTTCATTTTATCAGCAGATTGCGGGAAGCTGCCCATGCCCTCAGGGTTAGTAACAGGTAGCAACCGAGAGGGTTCCATTGATGGATTGGAGGCAGAATTACGACCATATCCATAAGACAATGTGCTACGGGAGGGTAGATAAAGGATGGCCAAGCATACGTTTGCTTGATGGTCATCAACAAAGGGGCTCTCTTTTGTTTTTCTCTCAAACCCTTAAGAATATAAGTGTCTTTAGAGTTTTTGAACATATAGAAATTTTTCTTATATTTAAATAAGAAACTCAGAAATATCAGCATCTTGATGAACTTGAATTCGAATAGGCGGTAGATGAATAAACATGGAGGTAAATAACGTTTTGGGGGATTAATGAAGACAAAATGTACTGATAATGCACTATTCTGTGCAATATACTTTCCAAATATTCGTAGTCACCCATGACAAGAATATGTAACTGTACAATGATTAATGTGATACTACAAACAGATATCAATGTTAATTTAAAGTTAATAAATTAACTTCATAAAAAACATGATTAACTTTTGAAAAAGTGAGCGTGTTTGATATGACGCATGGTTTTATTTTGATATTATATTCAAAAAATCGGAACAGAAAAAACGCTTCTGTGAAACCAACATAATTATCTTCTGCGAAACCAACAAAATGGTGGACGACAGTTAAGGTTTGCGCAATTTTTAAAAAATAACGGAGGTTGTGTGCCATTATTTGTGGTCTAGAAACTCATTGGCAACGCCTTCAAACTTTGCGATAAAGATCGACGGCTTAGAACGTAAGAAGAACGTGGAACGTACCAAATAAAAATGAATTCAATAGTGAAACACTTGAATAAAATTTCTTACCTTGATATTATCTGCAATATAATCATTAAAGCTCATTTTTACATTCAATATTGTATAGCACTCGAATGCACATGTATATTTCAAAGATTTCAAACAACAGTGGAACATAAATCAGCAAACGAGGAGGAAATTCTCAATCGGAAACACAAACTTTGCTATTGCGAAGATAATGGCTTCACAATTCACTTCTTCCCAAAAATTGTGCAAAATTATCACTCACAAGGTATTGAGATTATAAAAATTACATAAATTCTTGTTCGAACGTGAAAGAATTATACAATAGCATGTTAAAGCAATTTGGAAATTTTGAAAAGCGTTGAAATTAAGTAAAACTATTTAAGGAAATTTCATTCATATCTTTAAATATCTCCTCCAGCTAATGAAGAAAGCAATGTAGCATGGTGGTAAAAGTGTCATTGTAGAAGAATTCCATTTCTTAGCTAATTTTTTGAGAGTTTCAATTTATATGTAGCTCTGTAGATGCTGAATGCGAAGTCGAAGTTCAAATGTCTATCCGCTGATGGAGCGCAGAAATACAAAATAAAAATATAAAAAAGCTCAAGGGTCATCATCGTCATCTTACCACAGTTGACATTAAAAATTCCAGTCCCGAATATTCCTTGGAAGTTTGATACATTTTCCTCTAACTGAAAAAAAAGAAGAAAATATGTCTTCGTATAGTTATGCTGTTGTTGTTTCTTTTTTCACTTGCCATGAATAAGCTCGCTGAGATAGTCAGCAATTTAAGCCTAATCAACCTCTCATGTTTGGTAGTAGGGAAGACTATGGTCAAGAGTACGAGTTTTGCTAGCCACATCTCATTCGCTTGCTACAGGGGGACATATTCACATTCCTTACTTATAGAACAAAAGAGAGCAACCATGCCCGAGCCGGGACTCAAACCCTGAGACGCCCAGCTCTTGGAGAAGACACGCTATCCCTATGCCAGGACTCCGGCAAATGTAAGACTTCGGAGCCTAATCACAACGGCAATATTCAGTTATTCCATTCCGGTGTCTTTCTTTATTATCAAGACTTTATTGAAGTCACTAGATAAAAAATTACATTTTAAATACTAACGAAACAAAGGTATCTTTATTAATTTTCTGATTTTAAATTATTCTATTATTTGATTAATATAAATTTTTATTTTTGCATTATTAGTTATTTTATTCGATTATTAGAAGACATAATCAATCTATAAAGTCTCAGGAAACAATTAATAAGACCACGCTCACTATTCTGTCTGTCTCTGAAACCCTATTCTTTTGTTGCTGAATATCCCTTAAACATGAATGTTCGAGTAAGTCTTTTTTTGCTTAAGATATTTTAATCCCATCATGAAAGTTGTCCAGTTAACAAGGATGCCAAGTTTACAAGGAAGATGCACTACCTCTATGACAGGACTCCGGCACTCTGTATAGTTATAAAATTGTAATACCGCTTTCTTAATGGATGTTGAATGAGTTCCAAGTCAATAAATCAGAGATTCAGCAGCAGATTTAGCGATCATTTCATAGATTACTGATTGTGGCAAAAATATTATGTTTTAGAAACTTCAAAAATGAACAGAGAAAAGGATCACCTGAAAAATATCAAATCAAGGTAAACAGAACATATGTCAGCTTTAGTTACATTATAAAGAATCGCATTTATTTCGTGTCTGAATACGTAGCAAACTGTTTTATTCTTTTAGCTCAATATATGAAATTTGGTGCATTGCCTTTTGACGAAATGCACAGTTTTCTTTCAAATTTTGCATGAAAACTGTTGAAATGAAGTCTACCCTGGAACAAATGTGCATAATAGCAAATTATAACGAGTTCGATGAATAAAATTTGGTGAACAAATTCAATACCTAATATGTAGATTTGCATTCAATTTTAAATTAAATTCGGCACGGTATTGAACAAAGAGTCAGTTTATACTTTCACGTACATATAAAGACGATAGCTCAAAAATACAATGGCGAATAAATGTTTAGTGCATTGTTTAAAATCTAAAGTGTAGATTTATATCAAATTTAGAACTATATCTATGAAAGGGTTGGCCATTCATCGATTTGTAATTTGTATATATGCAGCTCAAAAACTCAAAAACTTACTTGTTGGATTTTGATAGCCTGTTTGGTAGAGCGTTACACGCGTACTTCTTTGACTGCGAATTCCACCTTCGCAGATCAAAAATTCTCCGAGTGTGGTGTGGCTGGTGCTTGTAAAATATGTCGTTGTTACAAAGTCCTCCATGTCGAGAGTAATACCACTGGAGGTATTGGGTCAAATGTGATCGTTCCATGTCCCAGATCTAAATTACGATCTATTTAAATTACGGAAGTTTTTTAAATGTTGTTGCTAATAATATTTCAAATAAAAGAAAAATAATTGAAAATGATATAACACAGTTCCTCGGCTGTTCTTATTCGAACCTAACACTGGCAAAAAGAAGAAATCCCGTATGTCATTCAGTCCGCAATACCACATAACAGGAGGGATCAAAAATTATTAATATACTTAGACATACCCTTTGTTATAATAATTGGAACCTAGTCTGAAACCGCAATACTAAGATTAGAAAGGGTTTCTGTGCACGTGCAAGATCTTTAAACCCTGAAATTCTTTTGAAAATTGTGTATATTTTGATGTAAAAAATTAAAAACAATTAAGTTTTTGAAATTTTGTAGTTATTGATATTTAAAATAAAAAGAAAAAAACTGAGAGTGATATAACAGGGCACTTCAGTTGTGAGACTCGAACTTGAGGCCAGCAAAAATAAGAGGCATCATTTTTACATTTTACCTGGCTACCCTGCTCCACACAGAAGGAGGGCAGAAGAATTCTTAATATGTATCACCATCCCCTTCGAAATATTACGTTTGAATATTATTATACAAATCAATTCTAAGTTTAAATTATTCCAAAAAATAAAATCCAAAAATGAAATATTTTCTCAAAAAATTAGTTTTATTTGTAATTTTCAGATAGAGAAAAAAATTCTAAAAACAATTCGTACATTTATGACATCATCGTTCCTTCATGTTGAGAAGATTAGTTTCAATCTTTCCTTGTTAAATATGCAAAAACTTTTTCCATCTTAACTGTAAGAAATGACTGCCTTAAAAACAAACGAAAATCGATTTGTTAATGAAGAGGAATACAAATGCTTCCAGAATTTGATCCTGACGGCTGAAATATGGTTTTGTGAAATCTTATCTTATACTGTTTTAATGCCATAAAGAATTATTTTCCAAAAGCTATCCATTTTCTTGCTATGATCAGATCAATAAAAAGAGAGACTTTCTATCCTCATTTATAGTTTTTATATTAGAATTTCAAATCATTTATTTCACAATAAAAAACAGAATTTAATGGTAAAGAAAGTTTACTTAGATTATAGAAGTTTGTAGTCGAGTATAAGAAAATGATTTTTTTTAAGAAATAAAACTCTTAGAAAAAGGCTTCTTTTGACTTTAATTGTTACAAATCTTATCCTTTAAACCTTATTAAATTTATGTCGAATGCGAAAAGAATCTAGTAGAAGTTTCTCCCTTCGACTTCAACTCTAGTTTATGGAGAATTTTTCATCTATTTTTATTATATAAAAAAAGAACGAAGGAGGTATTTTAGGATTCACTTTAATCAACTGTGCTGAAGTTTCACAGAAATATGTTTCTTGATGTAAACATCAAATGCATAACTATGTATTAAAAATTACTTTTCATGTACATCATGACAGGTAAACCGATATCCTGCTGTTTGTCAAATAATGTCCAAAATTGAACACAAGTCTACAATTTTAGTGCATGGAAATTTCTATTTATTCATATTCCACGTCCTCGTCTTTTCCAATAATTAATTCAAAAGCGAATTTGTGATCTGAAATTTGATTCAGATCCACAGATTTTCATGTAAACGCAGCTAAACAAATTTCATTCATTCTATTGGATATTTTTTTTTCTGCTGCTGCTGCAAAGATATTTGCAAAAGCAAATAGGTAAGTAAATTTAATAACTAAAGTAATTTTCAAACTCAAAAATGATCAAACTGTAGTTATTTAAATGTTCTGGGGATAACAATGCTTCTTTTTAACATTTCTTCCCTCTTTGTCTTTGAATAGTATCAAGGATCAATACAGATATGATACTATTACTACTAAAATTTATTCGAAAACCCGCAATTATATTAACTTCAAAGTAGGAATCTCGCAAATATATCATATTCACCTGTTGAAAAGAAAAATAAATGCATTACTTTTAGCATTAATTATGTATCTTTACTATCTTCATTACTGCTCCTGAATGCCATACTCAATAATTAGTACTTAAGTCCTACTTTGAAGAACACAAACTGAAAATCCTTTTAACCTTTACTAGGGTCGTAGAAATTATCCTTACAACCAAATGCAGCAATTTTTGATGTTATATAGGTTGGCATAATTTCTGACAAATTTTTCGGAAAAACAAAAATTTCAATGCTTTAGTTCTTATTTTTACAAGATGAAGTATCTTGATTTGGTAATTATTAACTAAATCAAGTTTATAAATTAAGCTAAATTGATCAATTTTCTGAAACCAATATTTTAAATTAGGGATAAGACAATCAAGAATTTAGTGATTTTAATTTTACTGAAAAAATAAGACATAAACACGGACTATTTACAGTTTGGCTACAGAGTGGACAGGAAAGGAATTGCATTAATATTTAACTACACTTACATTAATATTTTTTCCATACAATTTTTAAGGGGGATATAGTAAATATTGGTATTGAACCATTTTTTGTACCATTATAAGGTGTCAAAAATCCTTTATGCTCAATAATGCCTTTAAAGTCACTGAACAAAAAAAGAAGAAATTTCGATAAAATTTAAAACTTCAATTTTGAACTTTCTTGAATATTTACAAATTCAGAAAAAACTACTTGCAAATTTAGTAGCTATATTCGTCTACCCTATAAAACTTTTCGTATTAGGAATACAGCAACAATTTAGGTGGAAGAATTTCATTGTTAGTTAGAAAATGTCAGTAATTTTTATAATTGGAACTATGAATCTGCTATCTTTATTATAAATAGTTAAATACTTTAAAAATCCAGTAATCTTGCATTTAGAATTGTACACATTTCTTTGAATTATGATATTGCACATCAAAAATTAAAAACAATATTTATGAAATTAATAAATTTTATTACATATCAGATAATACAAAATGAAAACATGATTTCCAGAATCCCTATAACATTAAGGATAAAACTCTATACAGAAAAGAAAGGAAAATATTTACAGAATCTAACATAATTTTAAAGCAGTTTTAGGTACTATTTAAAAACGTTTACAAAGTTATAACAATATCAGTACTAAAAGAAATCAATGAAATAGACAATGAATTTATATGTATTACAATAGCATCATTGTATATGTCACAAAAATTACCAGGAAAATTTGAATGAATTAAAGACAAACTCATTAATTTTACTGGAAAAAAATATGAAAATTAAGAAAGCTTTCATCAATTCACAATTTTATTTTTAATCTCTATAAAATTTTAACTTTAATTATATAATAAACTCGTCGCATTTTCTCTTAGCATATTGATCCCCATGTTGATCAGGCATGGCGATCAAATGCTATTTAAAATTTGGATTCCCGATAGACTGGCCGGCCGAGCCCATCGGTCATCCTTTTCCAGATAGTCAAATACTTTAACTTCTTTAATTTAAATTACTTAATTTTCATAAAAATTGATCTATGCTATTAACTAATATGTATGATTAAATATTTTTAATGTTTAAGTAGAGAAATTTTAAAGATACAGAGTTTAAAATATTTAATAATTTTTAATTTTTAAATTAGTTTGAAATTAAATTTTTTGGATATTTATAAAGGAATATTTCATCAAATGGCACAAACAAAAAAAAAATTTCAAAATTTATTATAATTATATATTAAAGATTTGAACAGTGATACTTCAAAGCATAAATAAAATTTATTTAAATATTCCATTCATATAAAGCATTTCATATCTTGAAATTAAGAATTTAAAATATTTTACATTTAGAAATGTTTTTTTTAAATAATTTTGGACAATTAGTTACAGTATTAAACATTTATAAAACTAAACATTTACCATTTGAGACATGTATGTACGTTGGACAGATAAATTAAGTCTATATCTAAACAAATGCATTTTAATTTATAGTAGAAATTCATATAAATTTTATATTCTTTCATAAATAAAATGTTGAATATTTCAATTACAGGAATATGGATAGAAAAACATTTTCATTAGATTTATTGCAATTTATAATCTTAAAAGGGGGGGGAATGAAGTCATTTCACAATAATATTTTTTATTCAGAAATTTTCCATTAAATATTCATTTTATTCAACAACATTTTCATATAAAAATATATGTTTTCGGAAAAATTACTTCAAAAACTAACTAAAGTTTCAAATAACCAAAAAGTAGAATTTGAAATTTATTTCTCTGAGCATACAAATTACAAAAGGTAACAATTTATGTTAGTAGTTCAATTGTCAACATAAGTTCAACCAAATATTTGAAACAAAAACTTTACAATTTAAAGGGGAAAAAGTTATTATATTACATGAAATTCGAATTATCTTACAACCGTGTTGAAAATTAAATCCAAGTTAAACTGAATTTTCGGAATTTTGATTTTAGGCTGAGTACTCATTGAAATTTTACAGCTCAGTATTTTGTCCAGTTGAGAAAAACAATTTTTTCAGGTCATAATTTTAATTGGATGCACTTGACACTAAAAATAGCAGGGAAAATACAAGATATTTGGCAATCACTGACAATAAATTATTCATAAAAATAAAGGTATGGAAATTAACAAGGTTATTTGGAACTTTAGATCCAAGGGTTGAATAAAATTCTTATTCGTAAAATTCAAAGGTAAATTGGATAAAAGATCATGGCTCAAACTTCATTATTAACTATTATATCACTAAACACTACAAGTAAATTAAGACGCTTATCGTAATATTAGAACAAATCGAGTAAAATGAGGTCTGCTAAACATTTATAAGATTCTGAAAAAAATTTTGTTATAGATTTACTAATCATTAGTACAAAATATGGCAACAGTGTAAAGACAAATACAAAAATTTATATTACTACAAGATAAGAATATTTGCCTGATTCAATGTCGAAGATGGAACCGCACATTCAATAAAATATTGCAACAGATGAATTTCCTGCATGTAGGTTGATTTTCCATATAATACAAAGAATTCCGAAATTCCATTAACATTATGGATGAAAATGAAACCTTCCCAATTCTGTTCAAAAGATAATCCATCCGTCTGAATTCTCAAAATCGTAGCAAGAGTTCTGAAAAAAAAACAATTTTAGCAGATCAGATTAGAATACATCTATTTTATGCAAAAGCGGGAAATAAGAAATAAGATAAGAAAAAAGAAAAGAGAACATATTGAGGATTTATGTCAAAAATCCCAAAGTTTACCAATATATATTATTTGTTTGAAACTGCGGTTTGATGCAGCTTGATTATACAATTTTTTCCAATAAGTAAATTACCTCCAGATGTCGATATTTGTATTAGAAATGGAAGTTTATAAAATCAGCAAAATTATCTTTTTAACTGTTACAAGGAGATTAATTAACTTATGCTAGAAAAACCATATTGCTTTTCGAGTATCTATGCATTGAAAATTGATTACTTTTCATCACAAAATAAAAATCGATTAATTCTCTTAATGTTTCAAATTGGGCAATCCAGATCAAAAAGGGATTTTTTAAGTACTGTTATCCTAATTGAGCAACTTACCAGAATCTAAATACTGTTCAATTGAGGCCATCCTAGAAAAAATATTTTTCCTTTTTCCTTGAAGACGAGGTCGATCAGAGATGAATCCCGGTCTGGAAAAGCATTCATTTTTTATACGCGAAGATCATGGTCCAAGAAACATGCAGAGGGAATCCGTACCATTATTCCAGACACTTCCACCAATGAGAAAACCAGCTTCCGATACAGCATTCTAACATTAGCAACTGAAAGCGAATTAAAATTTTTAAATGCGTCAAATTACGTTACAAAATCAATTCAAACAAGAAATAGTTGATTACTGAGCTGCTATCATAACTTCGCAACTTACCATCTCTAACTGAATGGTATTTTAAGGCCATCCCTGAATATTTTCCAAACATCAAGTCGAGTTGTTGTTTATCGAAGGTGAATTCTGAACTGAGAAATCATTCGTCCTAATCTTGATAGATAAGATCATGGTGTGAGGAACTTGCATCAATGAGAAACATCGTTTGATTCATATACAATATTCAATTATTAGTAAAAGTGAATGGTCATATTAAGTTTCTAATTAGGCATACAATGTAATTCTAAAAAAGAAAATATTTGAATACCTTTATCATAATTCAGCAAATTACTAGATTGTTACTACTGATACTTTGAAGTATTCCATGAAAACATTTTCCATTCATCCGCGATAATGATGTCGGTCGCAGGGGAATCTTGAACACTGAAGAAAATTATTCCATTTAATAAAGAAATATACGATCTAAAACACTAGCAATACTGAGTGGCCATTCTACACATTGAGAGTAAGATTATACTCCATAAAACTCCACAAAAGGACAGATATTTTTAAGTCGTATCGTAGAACTAGCACCAATGAGAAAACCAGCTCTATATAAAGCATCCTATAATTATAAAAGGAAGATTAGTATAGTATGTGTCAAACTCGACATATATCATCTTTCTAAAATAAAAATTGTTATTTTCATAACTCAAACTTACCAGTTTTTAACAATTAGTACTTGGAAGCCATCCTCTAAGAAACAATTATTGCACATTCAGGAAACATGCTGATCGAAGATGGAATATGCACGAAATTAAGGTAAGC
Organism: Argiope argentata; assembly: GCA_026289955.1. Taxonomy (NCBI): domain Eukaryota; kingdom Metazoa; phylum Arthropoda; class Arachnida; order Araneae; family Araneidae; genus Argiope; species Argiope argentata. The sequence continues at coordinate 17,373 of JAOUZG010052440.1, read as the reverse complement.
AATCATTCGAGATCAAGATCGGGAACACGGCGCTTGTAACAACTGTACAGATGAAAGTATATCATAGCACAATCCAAATATTTTCACCTATGAGGGAATCGACTTACTTCATAAAATTCTATTCCATTATCAGCAAATGAAAGTGAATTAATACCCTCGACATATATGACGATTTATTTAGTAGTAGTAGATACAATCGTCACAATTTTCCAAAATTCTCTAGATATCAACTTGTTTTCACATTTGCAGCTTCAATATTTATGTAAATATACTACTTTTTGATAAAGAATTTCCGTAGATGTCGCTGGGATTCACTTCTCAAATTTGGAAAAAATGGTTTCTTGCAGTTTATTATTTTCATTGTATGAATACAAACCAGAAATGTACTCACTTCCGCCGTATTCAAATAATTTCCCTAATGGTACAAGTTGCTTCAAAAGATTCACATTTTATTTTTTAATACATAAGACTCCATCATAGAGACACATAAGCTGTCTGTACCCACAATTTATAAAGTCGTTAAGTATGGCTTCAGCTTCACAAATCTAAGAATTGAATAGAATATCAATATTTTCTCTTCTTCAGTATTTAGTAGTCTTAGTAGATAAATTCTTCAGGAGCCAATTTGCAGCATTGCATATTTTCCGATGGTACATTTGTTTTAGAGTTTCCAAAAAGTACATTTCAATATTTTTTCTCCTAGGTTAGTTGAAATTTATAATTTATCATTTTTCCTCCAACATTGTGGTAAGTTTTCATTCTTTCCAAATGGTTTATTTTTGTTCTCATTATCCATATACTTATTACCTTTATTATCAGACTACAACAAGCAAGATCACATAATTTAAGATTACTCCCTAATTAAAACCGGTTTTAAAACAATTAAGGAGACCATATATTTGCATTTCAAATGCTGGTTCTAACGCACTCTGAAAAATCTTTAAATTATTTAAGATATTTATAGAAACGGTAATGGATTTAAAAACTATGGTCAATTAAAGATAAACTTTGAGATTGAATTTAGAAATAATTCTGATAGTTAAAGGAAAGTTTCAATATTATGTCACTTATATTTAAATATCTCCCTTGCATTTAAAAATCAATTAAACTCCTGAGGATTATTAATTCATGTGAACATGAAATTAGGTTAACAACAATATTTTTAGATATATTCACTCATTTGAGACCATAAATTTACTAAACTGATTGCGATATTTTATTTTACATATAATTAGCTTAATCACATCATTAAGATATTGTTACCGCTAATTTTTCAAAATGTATTATTTACACGCAATGAAATCTCGTTTCATGTCTAACATATCTCGACTATTCCATTAAATGCATTTAATGGAGTTGCACTGTGGGCATTTTTTTCGAGTTCCTCAATCCAGCTGATTCAAAAGAATTAATGTACGATTTCAATATTTGTCTCAATTCCAAAGCAGGAAGGAAAAATTAAAAAATGGTTTTATAAAAGGTCGTACTATATTGATGAAGAGCAGAGTGATTCTTCGAATTGTTTCTATTATTTCGAACCAACTTTCAACAGTTATTTTAGGAATGTACTCATACATATCCATTTCATACAAGATTGATATTTGGCGATGGACTAGATCATAGGATGAAATAAGATTTCATACTGAAGAATTATAGAGTTTACAGGAAGTTACAAAAAATGGGTTAATTAAAATTGAATATTTAATTTCATGTATGAGAAAAATATTATTAAATGCGCAAGATGGAATGGCTTAGGAGTGCGAACCTTTTTACAAAACTTGGGAAGAATTTCTATTATATTTCTTGAGAAGAGTAAATTTACATACAAGACGATAAGACAACAGAAAAATTCAAGAAATAAGCCCTATTGTGTCATTTGAGAAATTTCAAAAGTTGTGAAATCCTGAAAAGATTTATTGTTTCTACAATATCAATTTTTAAAAATTAGGTATTTTATTATTGAATAAATATGAAGTATAAAATGTTTCATTTTAAAAAAAAAATAAGGGATTTGGTTTGTTTAACGCCATATTTGATTTATAAAGGGAAATATTTTCTGTACGTTAGATAATAAATACAGATGCCAGAATTCAGAACTGTTTACATTAAATTAAGATTTATGCGCGAAAGTGTCTAATCTTTCGATAACAGCAATAGTTTATTACATTTACTTATTGCAAAATTTATCAGCGAAATAATAATCAATACCCACAGCCAAGAGATAAAACCATGAGGAGGGACGAGTTTTTACTGCACGCTTTTAAAAATTATACTACATTTACAGTTTACTTCCACAACTTTAAGGTTATCAGGTTTCTTTTCTTTCTTTTTTGCAAAAATAAATTTAACTTCATAATTCTGGGTCTCACAGCTCGCATTACAGATAAATCCTAGGTGAATGGTTAGTGTCATATCGTCTGTATTGGATCATCTAGGCACCAAAATTTGGAAATTTATTCTGAAAATTGGAAGCCTTTTGGATTTCGCACAGAATGATGATGATTAAGGCTACGTCACAAGTTACGAGTTCCGTTTCCAACTCTTGGAGTTGAAATCGATCTTGAACGAAATGCAGATTTATATTTAGAATTTTTAAAAAAAATATAGTTACCGAATATGAACCTTTAATTTCGCTAAGATTAGCTGAGCACTTTTAAAGGTATGATCACATATACTGATTGGATATTGAATTAAGTACAATTTTTAAAATTTTCAAGATTCAAATGCATGTTTAACCCCACTTTCTTTGGCCAAGAATTGGTTCAAGTTTGAAATGTTGCATTTAAAGCGAAAATATTTATATAAAATGCATCCAGGATCCACATTTTTGATTATCCTACTCACCATTAAATGCTTAAAGGTTTTCTGAACGTTATTATCCCTGAAAATATTAAGTGCAATATAAACATTTCTACGAATTAACATTGAGGAAAGGGGAAATTGCTTTAAAGTTTGTATCGAAGAAAGAATTCATTTTTAATCCGTCCTGATTGTCAACATCAAGAATTTAGATTAAACCTTTAAATTAATATGAATTAATTTTTTATTAATCAACTGTCAAATTCTATGACAAAAATAATCAAGCATCTGAAATTTAAGTAATCATCGTTTAAACATGGAAATTTATTAAAAATTGTTATTGCTTAGCTAACATGAATGTATAAAATTCTATATTTCTGTATTCATGAATTGTGATTATATTGATTATAATATGATCAAACCTCACTAATTTTGTATTAAGACAGCTGAAGTGATACAGCTACAAAAGTCTTTTACGAACATTCGTATTTGATATCAATTACCGTTGAACTTCTTGTCTATAACTTGGTTTTAGTGGAGACTGACTAGCTAGATTCTAACTTAAACTTCATTAAGACAAACAACCAGTAGAGTTGCTAATTTCTCAAATTCCATGATTGAAACAAAAAAAATTACGGATGCAAACTTTTATGGAAGAGTGGTTAATAAAAGATGCAAAAAGGGACGAACGCATATTATTCCAACATATTGAATACAACGATGCCATACTAAGTAACAAAGTCGTACTAATTTCGATTCCGTTCAATGACAAATTTCATACATCATACTTATTTTGTCTCGCCCAAAAACAATGTCCACATTCCACACACATTCCCTATACTTTCCAATCGACCACTTCGTCACACTTCACACACATTTCCCACAACCTGCAAACAATTTCCACACGCCACACGCATTTCC